>SZWC01004821.1:26177-63585 GCA_023375785.1 Penium margaritaceum | reverse complement strand
AGAAAGTATCGATGACCGCCGCTGACTGTGGCCGTTGGCAATGGTCCACAGATGTCTGTGTGGACCAACTTCAATTTTTGGTTGACGTTACACTTAGAGGCAGAAGGAAACACCTGGCGAGGTAACTTTGCTCGAACGCATTCCTCGCACGGCTGCGCTACGTCCTTGCTGTCCTTGATGTCGAGTCCGTTGACCTGATCTTTCTTGTGCATCGCTTGCACGTGCTGGTTGTTGACGTGGCCGAAACGCTTGTGCCACAAGGATAAATCTGCACCAGGTTGTTGGTGGAGACTTGCCGCTGCAAAAGAAGGTACAGAGTCGTTTTGAGCTGGTGGGCCGAAGTCCAGCTCGATCATTCCATGTGGTAGGAGTTGTCCCTCAGCGAAGGTCTCCCCCTCAAGACTCTTTAGTGTGACGTGTTGTCCGCTGCTGACGATGCGTGCACCTCACCTCATCAATTGTCTGAGAGAGAGAAGGTTCACAGAAATGCCTGGCACATAGAGCACGTCGCCAAATTTGACTTGGGCACCTTCGTACCCAGTCACTGTCATCTTCCCTTTCCCCAGCACAGGCACTTGCTTGTTGTTGGCCACGGTGATGAAACCTTTAGAGCAGGATAGGAGGTCGTGGAGGCACTCCTTGTTAAATGTGATGTGCGAGGTGCACCCACTGTCGAGATACCATATGTAAGGAGAACGCATGAGGGTGTCGCTTTGAGTACTTGACAACTGAAAAACTGACCCCGTGTAGTCGTACTCCTTCCCCTTTCCTCCCTCCTGCTTCTCAGGTTCTTGCTTGTCAGCCTCCTTCTCCTGCTTCTCATCCTTCTCACACTTTCCTTTTGACTCGTTCCTGCTTCTCTCGCCTTGCTTGCTCCTCATCCTTTTGTTGCTTCCAGTAGTCTTTGATCTTGTGCTCCTTTTTCTTGAAATAATGGCACTCAATTGCAGGACGCGATCCTGGTAGCTGGCCGTACGAGCTGCGTCTACTCGCATTCGGGGAGGACTGGGCGAATGACTGGGACAAGGCAGTGTTCCTTGTGGACTGGTTGTTTCGCGAAGGCTGAGAAGACCTCACAGCAGCGCTGACATCATGGTAAGTGGCGTTGGATAAGATGCGCTCTTTGTTCTTCATTAGAAGCCGATCACGATGTTCAGTGAGCAGCAGCTTGCAGACGTATGCCTCGGTCAGCTCTGCTTCCTGCTTGAACTTCAACACTTTGCGAACGTCGTCCCAGTCTCCAGTCAGGCCGTTGAGGAGAAAGGTAACAAAGATGGGTTCTGAAACAGGTGCATCTGTCACTGCGAGCTGGTCGCGAAGTGACTTCGCCTTGTTGATGTAGCTCTCCACGTCGTCGAAGCCGCTGAGGCTGATGTGTGAGAGCTCGGTCAGGAGATGAGACTTGAAGGTTGAGTCTCCTGACATGTAGGTCCTCAACATGTAGGACCATGCATCTTGAGCAGGTTGTGCAGAGCCCTCGTATATTCGAATTGCTTGTTGGATGCGTGGGCTCAACTGATTATCTAGCACCATGAATGCAGCCCGGGTAAAGTAGTTGAACTCGGCCACCACCTGAGGCAATGCTCCTGGCGTTGGAGGTGAGTAGTACCCGTTATAGAACTTCCAGAGACTGTGAATCTGGACAACTTGCTTGAATTTGTGTGCCCAGTGTGGGAAGTCCTCGCCATCGAACTTCTCGATGGCAATCTTATGCAGCTGTAGAGAGGCTGCTGATGCAGGCACGGTGTCCTCCAAATACTGAAAAGGTACGCCTTGTGCTGCCAAGGGAGGGACTTGCACAGGCATCTGCTGCATTGGACTTGCTGGGTTCGGCTGCAAGACTGGCACTACTGCAGCTGCTACTCTTGCCACTGTGGGTTGGGCCATGAAAGCAGGTGGCACATGTGCCTGGTGCACTTGCTGAACGGGTGCCACAGGTGGCACCTGTGGTGCAACCTGTTGCTGCGGCATTCCCCCAGGTGCACCAGGTTGAACCGGCGGAGGATTGACTGGCTGCATGACTGGTTGAGGGTTTGCAGGAGGCAGATGAGCAGATGAGCCTTGTGACATCTGTTGGCACTGCATCTGCTGCTGTTGCTGTTGCAGCTGCTGCTGAAGTTGCTGCTGTTGCTGCTGAAACCATGTCAGCTGTTGCTGAAGCTGGGCGATGTGGGCTGCTTGGGCGGCGTGTAACTGTTGCAACTGCTGCGTCTGAAATGCCTGTGCAGCATGTGTGAGCTGCTCTTGTTGTCGAAGGAGTTCTTGAGCTCCAAGCTGCTGCCTTAATGCCTCGCGCTCATGCTCCACTGCCTGGCGTACTGGGCCTTCTTGTTGCGCCAAACGCTGCGCCTCTTCCGCCAAGCGTTGCGCCTCTGCCGCTTGACGTTGTGCGTGGTCTGCGACATCCCAACCTTGTTCCTGTCCCATGCGTAGACCATGTAAAACAGAATTCTCATAAAGAGCGGGTGAATCTGCCCTTTCTCCATCCGCTTCCATATGACTCATGGTGACGTGCGCTCTTTGATTTGTGCAGGTCGTACGCTGCGATGGCTGACTGCACTCCTCAAGTGGAGGAAGACTGTTGAAGGTTCCTCCTTGTACATGGATGGTGGAGGGCTTCTCCACTAATCCACTATAGCTGCCACTACCTATAAAGCTCTTGAAAGCTCCCCCTATGCTCTGATACCATGTCAGAGTTTGTACAGCGGAACGGGAATACAGCAAGGTCTGACAGGCCTTGCTGCCTTGTACAGGATGTTTTCTGAGAGCTCAGCAAATTTCGCATGTACTATCAAAACTTTGACAAATGCACTTGCATGAATTTGACAATCCAATCTTGATTGATAGTACATAGTACAGATTACAAAGTACAAATCCAAGTAGCAGCTTATCCACAGCTATGTACAGAGAATCCTAACTCCTGGCCCATTGATGGGTAATCCCCTGCTTAGGCCATGACAGCCATTAATGCAGGGGTCTTGGCTCTGCCATCGTCTTGCAGGTAGTCTGGCCTTCAGTTAGTCCGGATGTCCTCCACCCACGCTGGCACGAACGTGCCAGGCTTGCTGGGGGTCTTCAGTCTTCAGAGGGCTCTCCAGCAAAGGTCTTGGACGGAACTCCAGGCCTTGTAGCACAGCGGATGTCAAGCCGCTGAAGGGAGACGCCTTGAGATTGAGGTTGAGGAGGTGCTCTGCTGTGGAGTAATAGATTTCTTCTTATTGAGAGTGTCTTGGCCATGGTCTTATATACAGTGGCCCGGGGCTTGCTTGTAGGGCAAGCCACCTCCATAGGAATCGTCCACTTGGGAAATGGAGAAGCTTCCTCCCTAAGGAAGCTTCCTCTGGCTTAATGGAGAAGGTTCTCCATAGGTTTTCTTCCTTCAGAAGCTTCTCTCGTCAGCCGTTGATGTTGCCAAATGGTCAGATGAGGATCGTCGATCTCCCTCGTCCTGAAACTCGTTCTTCAGTGCTCCATGCTGCTGATGATATGGCAGCTCCCATGCCATGTGCATGTTGAGGACGATGCAGTAGTTTGCTTTCTCCAACCTTGGAAGCCGTGCGTTGTGTCAGATCTGGGACCGCCAGACCAGCATGCCTGTGCATCACTATGCAGTACATAGTTCCTCCCTCCCTAGGAGTAGGCAACTGGCATGCACTCCCTTGTAGCGCATGCGTGCACATATTTACATTAGGCTCCTTACACCCCAAGAGCCAGAATGCTAGAAATTATCTGGCCTGTACAGTAGTAAATTGCCCACTGTTTCATACTCGGGTTTGTACGGTAAAATTCGTATCTTCTTGCAGGGTCCTCTGATTTCTCCGCCGACTTCACTCCAGTGGAGCGGTAAACCAGTGCAGTAATTGACAACCTCTAACATTTTTTACGCTGGCGAAAAAAGCTCGCATTTTTTTTGTTTTTTTTTTTGTTTTTTGCAGGTCACGCGAACCTCGCGTGACTGGTGGGGGTGACGTCGTCGCTCCCTGCTCGTGGCTGTGCAGGGGCTGCGTAGGCCTGCACAATGCCACGCAGGCCTGTGCAGTGTTGCGCAGTTTCTGCGCAGCTGCGCAACACTGGTGTGGAGTAGCAGTGGCGCGCAAGCCCGCCGCTGCTGCTGTGGCGGGTCTGCTGTAGCTGCGTCCGCCGTAACTGCTGCTGCGTTACTGTAGCCGTTACTGCTGCTGAAATGTTGCTGCTGCCACTGGTGCTGCTGTCACTGCAGCAGCTGCAATGCTACTACTACGTTGCTACTACTGCTGCTACTGCTGCAGCTGCGCTGTGCCACTGATCGCAGCCACCGTCACAAGTTGCTGCTGCGAGCTGCTACTCCCTTTTTCTTATGTACAGGCTGGCAGCTAGACACGGCTACTGCTGCCACCCGGTGCTGCTGCTGCTCACCGGCGTGGCTGCCAGATCTTGTCACTACCGCAGCTCCTCTTGCTACGGTGGTGGCGATTGCGCGGTCACGTCGCTGTTCCTAACGTCGGCTGCGACGGGTCCTAGGATGTGGCGGCGGCGGTGACTCTCATTGCTGGTGCCTGTGCTGGGTCTCTGCGGCGCAGCTCAGCGAGAGGGGTCTGGCTGCTCTGATACCATGAGAGCTTTCTAGGAAGCCTCCTAACCTTACTACTGCTGACGTGGCGACACTCTCTAGTCAGGTAGAGTACTAGCAAGCAAGCAGGTATAAGAAACAGCAAGGATCAGGCTAGGGAGACGCGCAAAGTCCCATAAGCTCCAATAGGTTAGTAATGCAGAGAGAAATGACAACTGACAAGCACATTGCATTAATACCTGCCGCGGCATACAGCGGGTGACGCACGCGGCAACGTTAGTTTGTCCTAAAGCTGGCTCAAAACCACTATTTTGGCCGTAACTTTGCGCACAGGCATCCAAACGCAACACCGTCTAAACCTAGAGATGCATAATCTCGAGCCGGACACTACGACTAGTCACACGCACAAGTCCGGCATTGACCGGTGGAGAGAGAATACAAAACATGCAAATCGGGCTCGAGAGCCAGTCCACGGAGAAAACTCTAGTGTCTACAGAAAAGCTGCAGAACACCCCAGCAAGCATGCGGGACGTCGAGGCAGCCGTCTAGCAGCTGCTGGCGGATGGACCCAACCGTCGGTGCTTCGGTGCCAGCTGGGCCTGCATCAGGGATCTGCATGAGCATGGACACGGCCGAGTGGTCACAGTAAGCTGTACAAACAGACAGAAGCAACTCACATCACAACACATCGTATGAGTCCTAGCGACCTGGTTTACTTATTCATGGCTAATGGGATTTTTTAGGTGTCAAGACAGCATTGGGTGGTTGATGCCAGTGTGTCGGGAGATCCTATGCGGCATGTTGAAGCTGCAAGGGTTGCGATAACCTGTTATGTCTGATGACACACCGTTTCTGTTTGTTAAATGTGTTTCCTAAATCTCTGGGAGGCTGAGACCCGAAACTTTGTGACATGTTTCGGAGACCTACTTTGGTTGTTGGTGATGCAAGCACTCTACCATAACATCTATACATGTTTTAGATGTTGTTTCTATTTTCTTCACGGTCGAGACCCAAGCACTTGCTTACATGTTGCAACGCGGCGAGAGACGTAGTGTCATCTTGAGTTATTTGGTGTGCATACAGATGTAATTAATTAGGGCATGCAAACCCATGCAAAACTACCATGAACTCTAGGTGTGGGGAGAAAGCAATGAAGGCCAACTCCGGCTAAGTCTAGAACACATTGAGAACAACGAGATGTGATGTGAGCCGAAATGGAAAACTAGGCAGCAGGTTGGGGCACCAGTGTTGTTGATACAGTGTGCGGGCTTCCACGCTCATTGCTTAAGTCTGCTGCCCCCTCAGTCTGCAGCTCTAGAGACTAAGTCTAGAAGCTCTAGGTTTGTTACTCAGAAATGCGGGCTCCAGTGTTTTCGCCAGAAAGCAGCTGAAAACTGAAAGTGACTGGTTAGGAATGAAGAATGAGCAACAATGGGAGACCCCTCCAAGTTCTAGCTCCCCCCAGCTCTGTAGAGCTTGTTACTAAGCTAACCAGCCAATCAGAAAATAATCCTTGACCTATTTTTTGGCAGGCATGGTTTTCTCGGTGAGCCTTGCCAGACAGCCGACAGCCCAAAACCTGGGTGTCATCCGTTTTGCCTCAAATTTGGACCATACCAAAATACCGATGTTGCGAACGCAGTCGTGCAGTCAGAATCAGCTAGAAAGATAGCAGCAAAGAGTTATGGCTGCCCGAACCCAGGCAGTGCCTACGATGGTCCATAATGCCAGACAGTGCTGCGCAACCTGAGACATGGACCCTAGGCAGAGCATGACGCTGTAGACGCATGCAGCCAGCATCTGTAGTGATAGTGACCGCCGGCAGCCCAACCGCCGAGGAGGCCTGCCGATGGAGCTGAGCGCGTTGCCGGAGGGAGGAGGCCCAGCGTACTACGAGTAGGCCTCAGCGTGCGTCGGCTCCACCGGACGACACTCTAGCAGCGTCGAGTCTTGCCGTTAGTCATCTGCACGCCGATGTACACAAGCCGGGAGGACACAACAGAGGACAATGAGAGATGCGCAAAAACCAACACTCCCCCATGACTCACAGGTGTAGTCCACATGGACGGGCAGAGACACAGTCAACAGCCAGACTACCGCAAAGAACGCAAAGACGTAGACAGGGACAAAGAGAGCCACTCACGGACGCACACCAACCAAACTCACATCATTCTTGCACGAGTCACGCTTCAATACCTTGGTCCAGAAGTCAGCCAGCTGCCGTGTTGTCTCAACCCACACAATGCTGATGCTGCCGTCATGTAACAACGAAAGCACATAGTGATACTCAACGTTGATCTGCTTCGTGCGTGTGTGATGCACGCTGTCATTGTCGGCGATCGCCATGGCACTCTGATTGTCACAATGTAACGTGATGGATGCGACGGACTGACGCAACTCAGACAACAGACGACGCAGTCACACACTATCATACGCACCTGAGCCAAGGGCCACATACTCAGCGTCAGTAGTGTTGCGTGCAATGCACCCTTGCTTGCCACTACGCCAGGACACAACCGTGCCGCCGATAAGGAAGATCCAGCCTATGCGAATCTTATCGGCCGTACTGCCGGCCCAATCACTGTCAGTGTAGCCCACCGCGACAACAGACGGCTGGCGGTGGAACATGAGACCTCGCCGAGGAGTCGAGATGACATAGCACAGTATGCGGATTGTGGCCTCAAAGTGGAGGTGACGCGACTCTTGAGAAAACTGAGCTAGGAGGTTGACGGCGAACGCGATGTCTGGGCGCGTTGTTGTCGCCAGGAACATTAGTGACCCAATGACTCACCGATACGAGGTCATGTCAACTGGCTCCCCCACAACTGCTGGGTCAGGACTCTTTAGCTGCACCTCACCATCAGGTGACATGGGTGAAGATGCACTCGGCACGAGGGGCAAATCCTCAGCAAAGCGGGTGAACAGGGTCTGCACATAGGCAGCCTGGTTGACGTGCAGGATGCCCTGGGAGCGATCATGCTCGAGCTCCATGCCCAGGAAGACTTGGGCAGTCCCAAGATCCTTCATCTGGTAGGCGGCGTGCAATAGGTCCTTGACACGCTGGATGGTAGCCATGTCAGGCGACGTGATGAGGAGGTTGTCGACATAGACCAGAACAACAGTAAAGGTTTGGCCTCACTGGCTGACGAACTGTGCGGGGTCAGTGGTGCTACGCTGGAGGCCGCCGCGGAGGAGCGTGCTGCTGATCTCCTGGTTCCAGCACCGAGGTGACGGCTTCAGGCCATAGAGGGCCTTCCGCAATCGCCATACTCTCCCAGTTCCGTAATCAAAGCCTGGGGGCTTCACCATGTAGAGCTCCTCACCCTCCAGTGAGCCATGGAGGAAAGTGTTGCTCACGTCCAACTGATGCAGCTCCCACCCATGCTGGGCAACCAGGCTAAAGAGCGACAGGCTAGTGGAGAACTGGCCAGCTGGGGCAAAGAACTAGTCGTAATCAACCTTAGGGACCTAAGCAAACCCTTTGGCTATGAGGCAGGCCTTGTACTTGTCCAAGGATTCGTCGGGCTTCCATTTGCGCCGAAATACCCACTTGGCACCGATGGCCTTCCGACCTGGAGGGAGGTCGACGAGGTCATACACATGGTGTTGTCGGATAGCAGCGAGCTTGTCGGCGCAGGCAACATCCCAATATGTAGCCTCTGGCAAGGCACGAGCCTCGCGTAGGGTGGCTGGGTCCTCCGGGCGTGCTATGGAGCAGACCAAGAGAGTGTGTGCATCTCTAGCTCTAGGTAGGATGCGTGCGAGTGCCGCCATGAAAGCATGTCAATGCTCGTGATGGAGCATGGCGTAGCCTAGTGTCGAACCCGGGTGAAGGTCTGCAATGAGGGCCGAAGTGGTCAAGCCGAGGGCCTTGGTGCCAGGGTCCCTACTCACGACCGTGGGAGTGGAAGAGACACGTGGAGCCACAGGGGGCCGAGGTGCCACGGGGCGCGGTGAGGCGGTTTGCGCGCTCACTGACGGCCTGGGTCGGAGGCTGCCACCTGGGCCATGTGTGTAGCATGGAACAATGGGGGCAGATACGACTGGTGACCCAAAGGGACCAGCAGACGCAACTAGGGCTGCCAGCGCGAAGGGGCCAGTGGGCGCGACTGGTACTGCTGGCCCAGAGGGACCAACGGACGCAACTAGGGCCACCGGTTCAAAGGAGCCAGCGGACGTGACTGGGGACGCCGGCCCGGAGGGGCTCGTTGGCGCGACTGGGACTACCGGCCAGAAGGGGCCAGCGGCTGCGACTAGGGCCGCCGGACCGGAGGGGCCAGCGGGCGCGACTGGAGCGGCTCGACCGGAGGGGCCAGGGTGCGCGGCTCGGGCGGCTGGCCCGGAGGGACCAGCGGGTGCGTCTAGGGCGACCGGCCTACAGGAACCAGCGGACGTGACTAGGGCTGTCGGCCCGGAGGGGCCAGCGGGCGCAACTGGGTCTGCCGGCCCAGAGGGGCCAGAGGGTGCGATTGGGGCTGCTAGCTCAGAGGGGCCTGTGGGCACGACTGGGGTGGCTGGCTCAGGTGGACCCAAGGATGTGCCACCCGGAAGCGGGAGGACGGAGCACGGACTCACCACTCCCCCACGCGATGGGAGGAACACCGATGAGCCGGAGCGGACGAGATTGCGCGGGGACAGCTCCTCAAAGAAGAGGGCATCGCGGGACTCAACGATGCACTGCCGGGAAGGATCCCAGAAACACCAAGCCTTGGACTGACAAGAGACACCAAGAAAGGTGCAAGGACACCTGCGGGAGGGCGAGTTTGCCGCCCTACTGCAAGGCGGGCTGCCACACGATGGCTACGCACACCTAGATGCGAGCAAGGCAGAGGTCAGCGCGCTGACCGCACCAGTGCTGGTACGGTGTGGACTAGCGGGGAAGGGGTCCGTGAGGAATCCGGTTCCAGACCCACGTGATGTAAGCCATGGCTTCAAAGTAGAAGCCATGGGAGAGGCCAGACACAACCTGCATGGTGCGGACGGCGTCGGCCATGGTACGCTTCTACCGCTCGGAGATATCGTTTTGGGCGGATGTGGAGGGCGCGGACGTCTCGTGGTGGATACCACGGGAGGCGACAAAAGTCGTGGTCTTGCCCATGTTCTCACCACCACGAACGGAGTGAAAGCGGCAAAGAGATCGACCACATTTGCACTCTGCAAGGATAAGTCAGTCCTGAATGGCACGGGCGACATCGCTTTTCTACCCAAGGTAGAAGACCCAACGGTAGCGAGAGTAGTCGTCAGTAAGGGTGAGGACATAGCGACCATGCTCTCCGACGGACTTGGTAAGGAGAGGACCCATGACATTGGAGTGGACCAGGTCGAGAGGGGTGGATGCACGGGAGGAGGACAGAGGGTATGAGTACCGGTGCATCTTGCCCTGAGCGCAATCAACGCACTCCGTGGGGCATGGAAAAGGGAAAGTCTCATGGTGAAGGCCTTTGGCCGGCTGGGTGCGGAGCATACTATCGACGACAGCAGTGTGGACATGGCAAAGGCAGCGGTGCAAGAGACCTGTGTCCTGCAAAGAGAGCGTGTTGGTGACAAACACATGGCATGTGGCGGCCGATGGGCAGGGGGTAGACGGAGAGGAGGATTGACAAGGCACGTGCCACAGGTTGCCAAGGGCGGTGGCGTGAAGAACAAGACCGGACGGACCCAACGACACTGTACCAACAGCATGCGAATGCACAACATCAATGCTCATGCGGTCAAGGGTAGTAACGGATAGGAGCCTGAGCTCAAGACTGGGGACGAAAAGGACATCGGTCAGGAAGAAATCACCGACAGGACCACAGAAACGAACGACACCGATGCCGCGGATAGGTAACACCTGACTAGAGCTCGTCCGAACACCGAAGACATCGCCAACGGGACCAAACATATAGAAGGCCTCGCGAGAGGCCATCCTGTGATGCGTGGCCCCAAAGTCGATGATCTAGGTCTCGGCCGGGTCCTAGACTGGAGTCGCCAGATCGCTAACAGTCACATGGCAGTAAGCAAGAGACGCAGATGCAGTAGAAGGGGACGTGAACCTAGACTGCCAATCATCAAGCCACGCAACGTCGACACGGAAGCGGGCAAAGGAGACCACGGAGGACGGCGGGACAGACAAGGAAGCAAGACCGGACCGCACCTCAATCTCAGTCATGCAAGGCGGGGGACAAGCAGGAGGTGACGCAACTCGCACTTCCCTAGGGGCGAGGGTGAGGCAGGCCAAGCTAAAGCGCAATGAACTACTCCAACAGACGCTCACACGTGGACGGCCCGTAAGTGTAGACTGAGTGAGGAGTGATGGCGCCTGAGCCCGGATAGAAGGAGGATTGCCCCGGTGAAGGGGACGGAGGCACCGACAGCTGCGGATGAGGCTGCTCTGGGGCAGGCGTCTACGGGACAAGTGTCGCGGTCGGAGGAGGGAAGTTGTTGGACGGGGTCGAGGCTTCAGAGGCAGCAACAGTGATAGCGGCAGAGGCAAGATGGCGCTCCTGCTGGCGACGCATGGTGGCGATGACGTGCGCCTCATCTGTCGGTAGCGGGCACGTGTACCATCTGTGCCCTGGCTGACCACAGTTTTGGCAGACCGAGCCAGTGCCACTGGACCCAGTCGACTGCTACTACTGTTGCTGCTGTCCCTTGCCCTTCTTGCTCCATTCCTTCTTCTTCCCCAACGACGGGGAGCTGGTGGAGGTAGCTACTGCGGGGGAAGCAATGGCCACTGAAGCAACGACAAAGGAGGTGAGGACCTCTGTGCGCTGGAGGCGAGACTCCAGACGAGCTTCCTAAATCCTGAGGAAGAGCTTGTATGTCCAAGGCATGAGGATGCCCTGAGCCGCCATCGTGGAGAGAAGATCCTGGGAATAATGCACGAAGACATCCGTATACGCGTCGGTAGCACCGCGCTTGATGGTGAGGAGCGTGGCCAAAGGGGTGGAGCGGAGGTGCCTAGGCGACGGAGAATGTCCTCAGCCCGCTGCTCGTAAGCGGTGACTGTCTTGGACTCCCCCATATGTAGGGAGTTCAACTCCCGCAGTAGATAGCTCGTCTTAGCCTCACTGGATAGACGACGGGGATGAGTGAGGACGTGCCATGCAGCTGCAGGGTCTGGGGTGTCGCCAGCGGTGAAGTCGCCAAGAAAGGGCTCTGAGGCTAGGCGGGAAGCCGGAGGAGCGACGGGAATGAGGGCGCGTACAGCGCGACCAGTGTCATATAACTGGTCTGCTCGGGTGGAGTCATATGAGAGGGTGTAGTATGCCCACAGGCCCTCACCCTGCACCCAGATGCGGAAGCTAAGCTCCCAGCTCCGGAACTGCTTGTCGGCCTGAAGCGACGGGAGCGGTATCTCAAAGTCCTTTTGCCTGCGGCCGGCACTAGAGTGGGGCCAAGGACGGAGGTGACTGTCTGCCGCTTACGTTGAGTTTGTTGTTATGCCAGGCAATGCGTGGCAGCGGACACAGCAGGGCTGGCGTGCCCAGGAGGAACGAATGGCGGCGGGAAACTAGACGGAGTCTGTGAGGCCAGGGGTTACAGTGTTACAAGCTGCTGCGCCAAGGCGGCGAGCTGTTGCTGAATGGCAGCCAGGGGATCAGGGTGTTGGTGACAACGCCTGTTGGCTGCTACTACTGCTGTTGTTGTTGCTGCTGTTGCTGTTGCAGCTGTAGCTGCTGTTGTTCCTAGTCCTGCTACTGCTCGTGTAGCTCCTGCAGCTGCTGCAAGAAAGGGGGGGTACCCCCCGTGGGGGTCCCCCCAACGGAGGAGGATATTTTTGGCTCTAGTGGGTGTGGAGGCACCCTCAAGGATGCCTAGCTCTCACTGGATCACGCTACCAAGGTTTGGGGCAGCCAAGGGACACCAATGGTGAAGAGTGTGGAGCACAAGGATCACGGATGTGAGTGGGCAGAACACGTCGCATTCAGTAGAACTGAATCGAAACACGATTTTGTTACTTAGCATAGTGAGATTACATCAGATCTTTATAGCCTGTGATCTAAGCTTTCCAACGCATCCAAGCACGCCCAAAACGGAGCAGTAGAGCCCCTGCTACGGCCGTCGAAGTAACCCTTGGTGGAGCCGCCCACCTTGCCTTGCACGCTAGGCAACGGGAGGTGCTTCGACGATGACCCGTCGAAGCGCCTTTCCTCGCCCAGAAGTCAAGGAGAAGTTCACCCTGGTCAAGGAGAACTCTCTGGTTGCTTCCTTTATGGCCCTGGTGCATTTGGAGCTCGTTGGGGACGAACTCGGATCACTGGTGGTGGATTATACCGCCACCCATGGCGTGTACCAGATTCCACCCCCCAACACCCGATGTTCGGGCTAGGCTAACTTTCTGAATACTCACTCAAATCGAGCGATTCAAAGCTCGATCCTGCATGGAAAAATCCAACAAATCCAAATCTAAAGTCAGATCAGGTGTTTGACCACTCCTCAGTGTTCAAACCAGGGAGTACACTCAACGGCACTCATGGCAAGGGGCACACCATGTCAACAGATCCCTCCCCATTGGGGCTGTTAGCCATGGTTTTGGTGCCCCCTCTCTTTATGTTTTTTGTGTGTTCTGTTGATGTCAGCAGTGATGTCAGCCTAGGACGGCTGGCGTCAGTAGCTACTTCCACGTAATCTGTTATTGCTGCTGCTATAAATTTTCTTCCCTACCCTTCTACCTTTTTTTGTTGATGACGTCGGTAGTGATGTCTAGGGCTAGATGTTGACATCAGCAGCGGCTGTGGTTAGGGCCGTTGCTGCATAGTTGTAGCGACTACTATTGTTGATGCTGCTATTGCTATTGTTGCTGCCACTACCGTTGCTTGCCGTTGCTTCTTCTGCTGCTGTTGCATCTGTCATTGTTGTTGCTGCTGCTGCTACGGTTGCTGTGGAAGTAGCAATTGTTGCTGCTATTGTTGCTACAGCTGCTGCTGCTGTTGTTGTTGTTGTTGCTACTGGTGCTGCGTACTGTTGTGGCTATTATGGCTGCTGCAGCAGCTATGGTAGCTGCTGCTGGGGTGGGGGAATTTTTTTGTTTGTCCTTTTTCATTTTGTTTCCTTTTCGTCTGGCATAGCGAGCCTCAGTGCTCGCTGCCAGCAGTGAGCTCACTGCTTGCTGCCAGCAGCTCACTACTCGCAGCAAGCAGCGGGCTCGCTGCTTGCAGCCCGCCACTTGCAGCGAGCTATGGGATGCGAGCAGTAGCAGCTTCTACTGGCTGCTGCTGGCTGCTACTTGCTGCTATTGCTGCTAGAGCCGGCTGCTACATGTTGCTGTCACTATTGCAGCTTGCTACTGCTGCTACTCAGTGCTACTACTGCTGCTCCCTGCCATTTCTGATCCTGCTACGAGCTGCTGCTACTGGCCGCCGCTGCTGCTTGCTACTACGGGCTGCTACTGCTGCTGCAAGCTGCAACAGGCTGTTGCTGCGGGCTGCTACTGCTGCCGGCTACTACTGCTACTTCGAGCTGTTGTGTGCTGCTACTGGTGCCGGCTGTTGCTACTACACGCAGTTGCTATTGGCTGCTGCTTTCAGTGCTTGCTCCAGTTACCTGCCGCTGCTGCTGCTACAGGCTACTACTGATCCTCGCAGGTGTCAATCACTGCACCTGGTTGACGTTGCCACGTGCATCGTCACCCACAGGTGTGGGACGCGGCCTGCCGCTCACCTCCTCGTGTCACGCGTGGGGGCGAGTGCTGCTGGAGAAAATCCGGTAGCATTTCCCCAGGCCTAGTGGCTGTGGGAAAAAATCTGACGCCGCCACCAGGCAGGTCAATGCTGCCGGAACAAATCCGGCAGCATTTCCCCTACACTGAAGCGTATGGGGGTCCGTCGGTGTTGTCTAGCACCTGTACGCCAGTCTTGTGCTACTGCTGCTACGCTCTGGCTCTAATACCAAAATGGAAAACTAGACAGTAGGTTGGGAAAGCAGCATTGTTGATGCAGCGTGCGGGCTTCCTCGCTTGTTGCTTAAGTCTGCTGCCCCCTCAGTCTGCTGCTCTAGAGACCAAGTCTAGAAGGTCTAGGTTTGTTACTCAGACATGCATGCTCCAGTGTTTTCGCCAGAAAGCATTTGAAAACTGAAAGTGACTGATTAGGAATAGGAATGAGCAACAATGGGAGACCCCTCCAAGTTCTAGCACCCCCCCAGCTCTGTAGAGCTTGTTACTCAGCTGACCAGCCATTCAAAAAGTAGTCCTAGACCTATGTTCTGGCAGGCATGGTCTTCTCGGTGAGCCTTGCCAGACAGCCGACAGCCCAAAACCCGGGCGTCGTCCGTTTTGCCTTAAAACTGGACCATACCAAAATACTGACGCTGCAAACGCAGTCGTGTGGTAAGAATCAGCTAGAAAGATAGCAGCAAAGAGTTATGGCTGCCCGAACCCAGGCAGTGCCTACGATGGTATATAACACCAAACATTGCTACGCAACCTGAGACATGGACCCTAGGCAGAGCATGACGTTGCAGACGCATGCAGGCAGCATCTGTAGTGACAGTGACCGCCGGTGGCCCAACCGCCAAGGAGGCCTGCCGATGGAGGTGAGCGCGTCGTCAGAGGGAGGAGGCCCAGCGTACTACGAGTAGGCCTCAGCGTGCGTCGGCTCCACTGGACGACACTCCAACAATGTCAAGTCTCACCGTCATTCATTTGCACGTGGATGTACACAAGCCGGGAGGACACAACAGAGCACAATGAGAGATGTACAAAAACCAACAAGCCGTCACCATCTATCTTGTACAACTCATTATGACTGCTCGGCTGTGTCTATGCTCGTATACATGTCTGACTATAGGCACTGGCGGACAGTCGAGACAGGCACACTCATGCACAATAGCTGCTCACACGAGCAATGGCGACTTGAGCGGCGAGTGACTAGAAGAAATGCTTAGAACACGGTTCAGAAAGAACTACAGGTGAGTGAGTCAGGATGTAACGGGCCTGAACCTCCAGCTCCTGCTCTGAATTCGTTGTCGGAGTTCACAGAATGGCGTTCGCATAATGGCGTCAGGAGTTTACCTCCTTCGCAGGACTGAGGGGCAATCGTCATCAACGATCCAGAGTAGGGAGATTCAAATATTTCGATTCTCCAGAGGTCCACTTCCGTTTTTCACCTTATGCCTGGTTTTGGGATCCTAACCGAGGGTTTTTACCTCAAACTCGTGTGTTCGCACAAGTTATTTTGTTGTTTTATGTGGAAGTTCATTGTAAACAATCTTTGATTTACGTTTCTGACGTTCTAGCACGAAATCGTCGTGTGTGAGGCACGCTGGCGATTTCGCGCCAGGACCATCTCACATCTCTCGTCCCTATCCCTCGTCCTCGCTTGCTCGCTTGCGAGGAGGGCGAGCGGGGGCACGGGCACGAGGCCACAAGGCCTTGCCTCGAGGCCCTCACGGTCCCTCAGCTGCCGATCCGGCTGATGCCGTGATCAATGGCTGGCGGCTGGCCTTCTGTTGGCCGGCCAGTTACTTGGCCAGACGTCGGCCGTCGAGCCGGCCGGCAACCAGCTGGCCGGCGGCCAGCGAAGTGGTGGCCGTCGGCCAGCCCTCGCTGACGCGAGGGGTGGTGCACAACCACCCCTCGCTTCAACGAGGAGGGAGGGCCGAACCGCCCCTCCCGCTATAGTCCTCCCCACTTATTATGAACTGTCTTGGTTCATGAACTACAAGCAAAAATGTCCGTTTGTGAGTCATCAACATTGTGAAAGAAAATTAAAATTTCCCAATCACCGGCTAAACATGAGCACGTGCCTGGCACTTGGACCTAAGCTACATCTCGTCAGTCTGCACGGCTAATGGCCTCCCCCCTTTAGGCTGGAGCGTCCGTGCGACAACCATGTTGGGCGTCCCCAACCTCCTCTGGTCGCTTTCCATGAATGCGGCCCTGCGAGAATGTTGTTCATTTTTTTTGTGTTTAGGTAGTGCCTCCTTACACACGTCAATCTGTGCGAGCTGCCAGCTCACTCCAATGCTCGTTGACCACCCCTCTGGGCAACGGAGATTCGGGCTCCCATGAGTTATGTTCAGGTCCACACCCGACCCAATGAACGAGGTATTCCCTAACAACCCGCGACCGGAGAGTACGCTCTTGGTGCTGGAGTAGGTGAAGAACCTCGTATTGGCCATCGATGGCAAGGACTGTTAGTGGTGGCTGAACCATTCCCTCTGCCGTGTATGGAGCCAACAGGCTCACATGAAACACGTCATGTATCTTCATACTACGCGGAAGCAGCAATCGGTATGCCACTAGCCCGATGCGTGCGCCGATGGGAAACGGCCCAATCCACTTCGGTAGACGTTTTTGCGTCCCTGGCGACTTCAGCCAAAGATTCTTAGTGCTAAGTAACACTTTGTCACCTATGTCAAACGAGACCTTACGACGACTTTTGTCGGCATATACCTTTTGTCGTTGCCGAGCAGCATGAAGGTGACCCTTTGCCTCCTGTAACAAGGATTCTATGCACTCGGAAAAAGGCTTGAGCAGAAGGAACCTGTCCTGTACTCCCACTTTTTACCAATGAAGAGGGCACCATGGAGTCCCAGGTATGGGAAGCTGTTGGAGGAGTCTAGCAGGCTTCTTGTTACTAGCCTTATTCCAAAGACATGGGTTGTATGTCATGCAATACTTATGGACATCGACACACCATCCTGACCACCAATACCAGTCCGAGAGTGCCTGTCCGGTCTTTTGAGATCCCACATGACCTACGACCGACGGGTCATGGAATTGGGAGATAATCTTCGCTCAAAGGTCTCCCGAGTCTGGCACAACAACTTGTTCTCCGTGCCAAAAGACTCATGCGACCTCCACCAATCCATACTTGTCTAGATTATGAGAGTCTTAAAACCAAGAATCCACTTAGTATCCCATCCGAATTCTACTGACAAAACCATTGTAGTGGATAATCTCTCAAGGTGGTTGCCGCAGAGGTGCAGGGGGCTCTGGTGTTTACACATCCGTCGTCGCAATGGCCATAAAACATCCACCTATCTCGATGGTTGTTTTAATTTCTACAGGCTGTCGGCTTAGTGGAGCGGCCACATTGATGCCTCCAAGCCGATACTCCCATGTGAACGAGAATTGGCTCAGGTATTCGCTCAAATGCGCATGTCATCTTGACAGTTTCGGTTGCGTTTGGAAAAACACCAATGGGTTATGGTCGGTCACATCCATCACACCCCCTTCAGTACCCTCCAGGTAGCAATGCCACATCTTGAAATCGGGTACTACCACAAGGAGCTCTTGATCCCTAACCGTGTACCATATTTTTGCGGGGATGAACTTCCGGCCCTCATATGCTAGGTGACCGTTTTCCACTAGGTGACCGTTCTGCATGAGGACAACTCAGAGTCCTACTACCGACGCATCACATCGAACCTCCCATGGTTGCGATGGATCCGGAAGAGCTAGGACGGGTGCACTGGATAGATCTCTTTGAATTTGAGCAAGGAATTCTTTTAATCAGATGTCTATTCCCAACGCACGTCGTTTCATGTGAGTCTAGTTAACAGTGCTACCAGGGTCGAATACCCTTGCATAAACCATAAAAAATGGTTTGCAAGGCCGAGGAAAGACCGAATTTGCCCAATATTTTCTGGGCGTGGCCAGTCCACCACAACCTAGACCTTTCGTGGGTCGACACGAATACCGTCCTTGCCAATGATGTGTCTAAGGTATTCTAGCTCATCTTGTACAAACTTACACTTGGTCGCTTTCGCAAAGAACTTCTGTTCACGAAGGATCGCGATGAATTTGCATAGACATTCTATGTGCTCCTCCATGGATTTGGAGAAAATTGGGATGCCATCCAGGTAAACCAAGACAAACTGACCAAGTTACTTGCCAAACGTTCGGTTCATTTCTCCTTGGAAGGTTGCCGGGGCATTTATAGGCCCAAAACATAACACTCGGAACTAATAGTGTCCTATGTGCGATCGAAACGCGGTTTTAGGCACATAATCTGTCGTGATGCGGATTTTATGGTACCCTTGAGACAAATCCAAGGAAGAAAATACTTTTGTCCCTTGGAGTTGGTCAAATAGGTCCTCAATCCGCAATAAGGGGAATCTTTTTTTCACCGTCATCTTGTTCAACACCTGGTAGTCCATGCACATGCGTAAACCGCCGTCCTTTTTATTCACAAGAAGGATCAGCGTACCGTACGGCGACCTACTTGGCTCGATCCATCCTTTTGCAAGGTACTCTTTGATTTGGCCTTCGGCCTCTCTCCTTTCTGCTAGACTAAGGCGATACATGGGTGTTAACGGAGGAGTTGCCTTTGGTTGCAGCGGAATCGTATGGCCCATGTGTCATTCAGGTAGAAGCGCAGCTGGTGGGTCTTGGAATAGATCCGAGAACTCTGCCAATAGAGATTTGATCTCTTCTGGCATGTCTTCCTTCACGTCATTCTCCACTTTCTACAGTTGAGCCAAGAAGTATGGACAACTTTGTCAAATACGTCTCTTGACCTGCATCGCGAACAAGCAAGCATAGAATTTAAGTCGAGTCGGTGATAATTCCGTACTCAGAATCAGTGTGAAGCGACACTATCCCTTTCAAAGTATCAAGCATCATCATTCAAAGAACATCAGAGCCTTGTTTTGGTGGTGCCAAGGATCTCCTAACACAACGTCAAACGGGTCAAGAAGGTTGAGTACCTTCAACATGACACTCTCAGTGTGTCCTTGAATACAAATTTTCGTTCTACAGGTACTGGTCACAGGTACCATACGGTTGTCACCAACGACAACTAAGTCATTTGATGGCTCATACTTTTAGGCCCACCTGTTGGGTAAATTCAAGGCTAACAAAGGAGTTATCTTCTCCAGTATGAGAGATTATGGGAGCTCCAGCAAAATGTCCTTTCAGCTACATCATCATGTTGCTTCCACTCTTCTGAGTGAACAGGCTCGACAAAGGCCAGCCAAGTTTGTGATAAATACGGAATCTTTACGATGGACGTCGCAACTCCCATGATTCACCTACTCGAGTCCACATCTTGTGGGCACGTGTGGATTCGGCTAGCACCTTCTAGTATTTAAATTTGACTAGGTCAAAATCGTTGACTAAAGATACCGCGAACGTGATGGAACTCCTCGCTTTGAGGGCGTTTTCTTCAATCACTGTGTCACACAACTCTTGTATATTGGTCGGTGTCTCCACCACCATGTATTTACGGTCATGCATTTCATCCGGAGATGCAAGATTTAGTGGGCAATTACGGTCAACAAGTGCAGAATGAGGTTCAACACGAGGAGAGAAACAACAGAGAAATTTGAAATCATCAAAAATTCACATTCTTCAACATCCTCGTCTGAAAACATGAAACCACGCTCATGATCCATTTTTACCACTGAGTGGTCCCCACGAATGTCACTTAGTGGTAGAAAACCCGCACCATGACCTTGACCGTTTCCATGGCCGGGTCCATTGCCGCGACCGCAGCCCTGTCCACCGCCTTGTCCGCGGCTTCCTGTTGCAACATCCCCACGAGGTGGTACTACTACCGCTAACACCATAGCCTCAGGTCAGCGAGCCCTTAAGTGGCTCGACTGTATGCAGTTGAGGTTGAGTCCGTTGTAGAAGGTTGTGCTGCGATGCTCACGCGCCGCCTACAGCTTGTCATTGTCGCGACTTCACTTGTGGTTTGGGGTCTTGTGCCCGCCAGTCTTCTTGAGTGAAGGGTTTGCGGGCTGCTTGCCCTTGGCCCCATCCCACTGCCCGGTTGGACCTCCAGCCCCCATAGCATCCATGCGCATTTTGTGACCTTGTTGTGCACGTGCGTTCCACCGTGCATCCGAGTATTGCTTCGGGTTTGCCGAATACACTTCACTCGTGTAGTCCCGTTGTGCCCTTCAGCTTGTCCAAGCCTGGTCGGTTGCCATTGTGGTAGTCTTGTCCTTCAACTTCTCACTAGCAAGCCTGTCATGTAAGTACTCCAACAAAATGCATTCCGGATACTTGAACGCATGAGTCCCATTGCCCTCGGTGAAGCTTTTGGCTTCCTCCACTAGTGCGGCAAACTCACTCAAGTAGGCTTTGAGCGAGCTACCAAGCTGCCTCAAGTCCTTGATCTTGTGGAAGGCACATTGCGCCTCCTCATGCTAGGTAAACTTCTTACGCATGATCATGTAGAAGGCCTCGCAAGGCATGGGCTGACACTGAAGGCGTGGCTGCTGCGCACCCCACCCCTTGACCACATATTTGAAGAGCTTGTCTTCAAGCCGCGTCATGGCAAGGTCACCCCACTGACTGAGTGGAGCCTTGTGGACACGTAGAAGGTGCTCCTTGCAATTCAGCCAGTCGGTCAGCTTCACGCCCTTCCGGAAGATCTCCACACTATGCAGGAAGGACGTGTTCATGACCGGCCCCGAAGTCGTCGAGGTAGGCAAGTCGTCGCTGCCACCGGTAGTGGCATCAGCACCTGCGGTGCGCTCCGCTTGCTACTGCATCTGCACCTAGGACACGCTCTGCAATGCCATGTTGAGGTCGTCGTATCGGCGGCTTGCCTCATGGGTGGCCAGGTGCTACAGCTGGTGATCACGGTCAAGGTCCATGATGATGTGCCCGATGTGGGCCAGCAGGTTGGCAAATGCGAACTTCAGCTCTGATGTCGTCAGATCATGAACGATAGCCTCCAGTGCCTCGCGTTTTCCGTGCACCTTTACCCATTGTAGGACAGTATGGTTCGCGTACATGCCTCCAAGGAGTCCCACCTCCAGGAGGAGGTTGTCGTCAGCAACGACGCACCTCCACCATCGGTGGTGATCTTGAGTCGGCCCGCCGCCGCGGCGGCCAAATCCGCAAGCCTTCGGCGGTCATCGCGAATTGCCTTTGTGGTGACGTCGTCCGACTCGTTCTTGTGGGAATTTCCTACGTGGCTGATTTTTGTTCCTTTGCTGCTCTCGGCAGCCTCGCTGCTATCCGCAACTTCAGGCGATGCGACGAGCCCCTTGCCCTTCTCTGCTCGAGTTTGACGGACGATGATAGCGATAATCGCGATCCTTGTGGCCTTCGCCATCGTAGGCGTCGTGATCCTCGTCGGGATCCACACCCGGGTGGTCTTCCTCGAGCGCGTCATCCATCATGTGGCGGTCACCCACGTGTGCGTCGACGTGCTCGTCGAGCACCTTTCCGGCTTTCGCACGCTTCTTGGTGTCGCCAAGGTTGGCACCGGTTTCCTTCAGCGGTATGGTTACCTTTGGTTTGGTAACCGTGCTTGCGGCGACGGCTCCCAAAATTTGGATTCCGCCGAGGGCGTGTGGTGAGGCCGTCACCACCTTGCACTTGTTTTTCTTGGTTGGTCCAGCACATGTCATCTCGTCACCCGTGCAACTAGCACGTGAGAACCGTTATGAGGATCACCCCAGCACTTCAAGGAGGAATTGCCTCCCGAAGTCTCCTTGGTCTCACGATCGGTGAGGCAATTCTAGATTTAATTTCTTTTTCCTAGTCCACCACGGATGGCACAAGGGTGTGGATTTGGAAACTAGTCTTCCTAAGCCATGACTCATGGCAAATGGTAGTGACTAGAATATAGAAAAAAAACTACAATATAAGGGAATGACAAGGAACGTGAGTGCCGCTCACAAAAGAAGAGCGAAGAGTAAAATGGGGCATTCTAACAATTCCTAGCAAGACCTTCACTTTTTCTTTTAACTCTTTGTCTTCCTCTTGTCTTCTTGTCTTCCTTGGCCTTCTCTTCACGTTCCTTGATACCTGTCGCATTCTTGGACGACGTCTTCCTTGAGCCGGCGGCGTTGGAGTACTATCAAAAACCTTCAAGGTGACACCCTCAATTGTTTTAGGATGCTCTCAGGTCGTGATATTCCCTAATCTTGGAAAAGGGTGCTGTTCCAATTTTTGGATGAAGGAGGGAGAAAGGAGTCTTGAAAAAGGGGAAAAGTTGGTGTTTTGGGGGTGGACACTCCCCATCCCGTCCCAGAAAAATTCTCCTAGTCCCCTGGAAGTGAGGAGGGACTGGAAAGAAGAGGCTCCACCAAGTAGAGCTCTTTTCCAGCTCTCTAACTTACTTTACGACACTTCAATCCGTGAAGTGTAGACGATGTAGTCCCTTCTTGCATTTTGCTACTGCTTGCAGTTGCAAGCGGCATTTTATATACAACGTAGCCGCCGTTTCCATCAAACCCTTAGTCGTGGGGATCGTCTCGCTCTGAGAACCACTGTAATGGGCTGGAACCTCCAGCTCCTGCTCTGAATTCGTCGTCGGAGTTCGCAGAATGGCGTTCTCAGTTCGCGTCTGCGAAGGGTGTTACCCCCTTTGCAAGACTGAGGGGCAATCGTCATCAACAACCCAGAGCAGGGAGACTGGAATATTTCAAGTCTCCGGAGGCCCACTTCCGTTTTTAACCTTATCCCTGGTTTTAGGATCCAAACCGGGGGGTTTTAACCTCAAACTCATGCGTTTGCACGAGTTATTCCGTTATGTTATGTCGATGTTTTTGGCAAACGAACTTCAATTTATGTTTTTGACGTTCTCGCGTGAAATCATCGCGTACGAGGCACGCTGGCGATTTCGGGCCTGGACCACCTCACATCTCTCGTCTCTCGTCCCCCTCCCTCTTCCTCGCTCACTCGCTCGCAAGGAGGGCGAGCGGGGACGAGGGCACGAGGCCACGAGGCTTGGCCTTTGAGGCCCTCGCGGCCCCTTAGCTGTCGATCGGGTTGAGGCCGCGATCGGCGGCTGGCAACTGGCCGGCTGTTGGCCGGCCGGCTGGAAGGCCAGCAAAGTACTGGCCGTTCTCCAGACCTCGCTAACGCGAGGGGTGGTACACAAACACCCCTCGCTTCACCAAGGAGGGAGGGCTGAACCAGCCCTCCCGCTACACAGGAGCTAGCGAGGTGATGAATCACAGTTGACCGGGCCACCCACGCGTGGCTTTCGACGTGGAGCCCGGATTCCACCCAGGGATCGAACCTGACCCTGGAGCGAATGAGCTCCAGGCGGTTACTCACACGCCGGTATAAACCAGACGTGTGGTCCGAAGAGATCAGCAACCTGGTTCACCAAGCTAAAAGCATGCAAAGAGCAAAATTCAACCACATCGACCACAAGCGTATGTGGTGTATGCACTCCCTAGCAGTTCTCTCATGCGAGAGCTAATCATCACACGCTGGAAAGTACAAGCATGCTTGTAGATAAGACTGAGAGCAACTGAGCTCGCGCCACTCTTGCACCCGGCTGAGATGCTAACGATGCGTGGCCCGCAACATATGCGCATTGAGCTTCATGTCTGCTCAGTCACTTTTAGTGATGATGTGTGTGAATGGGCAGAGTCAAGAGGTCACTTGCGTGTCTGAAAGTAACAACCAACACTCCCCCATGACCCACAAACAAACAGTCCACACACCACATGAGGCAACAATACACACAACAAACAGGGAGTGTGCACATCAACCAGGGGCGTCATGTGTACGCAACAGGCCAACTGAATGCACGGCTGCCCTGAACATTCCACTGCTAAAAGCTCTCGTGAGAAAGTTTGCACGCTGCTGACGAGTGTCGACCCGGTCAACATGAACTTCTCCTGTGACAATGCACTCGCGAACAAAGTGGTATTCAATGTTGATGTGCTTGGTGCTCGAGTGATGCATGCCACCATGCTCACCAATGGCCTTGGTGCTCTGATTGTCACAGTGTAGTGTGATGCAGTGAATGGGCACTCGAAGCTATTGCAACAGGCAAGATAGCCACACACTCTCACAGGTACATGCTCCAAGCGCAACGTACTCAGTCTCACAAGAGCTGCAAGAAACACATCCCTGCTTCCCGCTCTTCTAAGAGAAAATAGCCCACCCACAAGAAAGATGTAGCCGGTGCGACTACGTGCGTCTGGGTCATGAGCCCAATCATTGTCAGTGTACCCATTAACAACCACAGAAGGCTGTGATATGTAGCACAGTCCTACTTGTGTTGTGGACAGTGGATAGCGGATGACACGCAGTACTGCCTCAAGATGCCTCTGACGAGGCAGCTGAGAGAACTAAGCAAGAAAGTTGATCAAGAAGGCAACGTTTTCCCGAGTGGTGGTGGCGAGATACATCAGGGATCCAATCACATTGAGGTAGGTGGTAACATCGACAGGCTCACCCAGCTGCAACGTGTCAAGTGACTTCAGCATACGCTAACAAGCTGGATTCATTGGTGTGGATGCAGTTGGAATGTCAGCCAGCAAGGAGGCAAAGCGCTTGCCCAGACTGCGAATGTAGGCAGCCTGGTGAACGTGCAGAGTGCGGCGCTGATGGTCACGCCCAAGCTCCATGCCAAGGAACACTCGAGCAAGACCTAGGTCTTTCATTTTGTAGGTGGACTGCAGGAGAGTCTTCACCGACTGCACTGCTACAGGACTGGGAGACGTAATGAGAAGATCATCCACGTAGACCAGTATGGCCACTAAGGGCTACGAGGGCGGAATGAAGAAGAGTGCCGGTCGACAGTGCTGCGACGGTTTCCTCCTCTCTCGAGTGTGGAAGTAATTTCTTGGTTCTAGCAGTGGGGGGAATGTTTGAGCGCGTAAAGGACCTTACACAACCGCAAGACCTTGTCCATGCCATCAGCAAAGCCTGGGGGCTGCACCATGTAGATATCCTCGTCTAGTTGTCCATGTAGGAACACATTGTTGACATCCATCTGTTCCAGTTCCCAATCGTGCTAAACGAATAGACTCAGGAGAGCTCTGGCCATGGTGTATCGCCCAATTGGGGCAAACGTCTCATCAAAGTTGATGCCTGGGACCTGTGAGAATCCCTTGGCGGTGATACGACCCTCATACCTATCAATCGTGCCGTCAGGATTCAGCTTGCGCCGAAGCACCCAGCGAGCCAAAACGGCCTTGCGACCTGGTGGGAGATCGACAAGTACAAATACCTCATGTTCCTTGAGGGCGGTGAGTTCCTCATGCATGGCCTTCTCTTAGAGGTCAGCGTCAGCTGCCTCCCTTGCCTGACGTATAGCAGTAGGCTCAGGTGGGAGTGGGAAGAGGCCACTCATTGTAAAGAACATAGCAACATAGAAGGCAAAAGGTGCCTCAAGCGCACTGTTAAACTCATTAGGTACATGTGTATAGCCCACAGCTGAGTTGGGGTGGACCACACTGTCAGGAAGTCCAAGGGAATCTAGTCGAAGAGGTCTGGCGGCGGAGTCAGCTGTAGTGGATGATGCACTGGAGCGAGTGCGACGCCGAGGTGGCTTTGTGGACTTAGAGACAGAATACGGCGGGAGGGAGAGAAGCCTCCTTCCGTGAGTATACATCTCAGGCCCGATTGGGGGAGCATCAGTGACAAGAGGGGGTTTTTCCTCACCAACAGACGCTACGGGCTGTAGGGCAGGCGTCGGAGGGGAGTCAGGAATGACACGTAGGGAGGACTGTGCTGGTGTGTTAGCAGAAACTAGCGTCATGCTAAGAGGCGCCGACGAGGACTCAAATGAGACAGAGGGAGAAGGTGAGGCACTGGTAGGCGTTTCCGGCAGAGAGGGTCGAGAGGGAGGAGAGACCTCAGAGGAGGAAGGGACCGTGGAGGAGGACGGGACCAAACCAGATAGAGCTGGCTGAGCCCCTGCAATATCGGAGGCTGAAACATGCACACCCCCCCAAGCCGACAGAGCGAGGACAGAGAAGAGGAAGGGACGACACGGGGCAGGTCACGAGGAAAGACATCCTCAAAGAAGAGGGCGTCACGGGACTTGACAACACAGGCCCGGTCAGGGTCCCAGAAGCGCCAAGCTTTGGACAAGGTAGAGACACCGAGAAATGTGCACAGACGTGCACGAGGACTGAGTTTGCCGTCGCAAAGGTCCTCAGGGAGCCAGATAGCTGCGACACACCCCCAGAAATGAGCAAGGCACAGGTCGGCACGACAACCGAACCACCTTTCAAATTTGGTGACATGACCAGGGAGGGGACCATGAGAAACATGGTTCCAAATCCATGACATGTAGGACATGGCATCAAACGAGAAGAAAGGAGATCGGAAGCACTAAGAGGTGTGTTAACACCTTCAGCAAGAAATTTATTCGAGCGTTCAGAGACGCCATTTTGTTGGGGTGTGTATGGGGCCGTGGCCTCAATGTACACCCCACAAGAAATGAGAAAACGAGCAGTAGATCCCATAAAATTGCCACCACAGTCACAATGAAAGACACAAAGGCAATGTCCACAGGCAAGTCCAGCCTGTGGAAGCCAGGACTCAAGAGTGGAGAAGACATCACTCTTCTATTTGAGAGCAAAGACCTAGTGCATGCGAGAGAATTCATCAGTGGGCGAGAGAACGTAAAGACCAACCCCCTCCAAGAACGTCATGAGATAGAGATCCTATGACATGAGAATGAAGGGGATCGAGGGGGTGGGACGTGCGAGTTTCAGAGGTAGAAAAGGAGACCGATGCATTTTGCCTTCAGCACAGCCAAGGCAGTCAGGGGGTCAAGGGGCAGGGAATGTAGCAATATCAAGACCATCCGTGGGAAGCATACGAAGCAAGCTGCCAATGAAAGCAGTGTGGATGTTGCACAAGCGGTGGTGTAACAACTGTACGTGCGCAGGAGAGAGAGAGAGAGAGAGAGAGAGAGAGAGAGAAAGAGAGAGAGAGAGAGAAAGAGAGAGAGAGAGAGCAACGTGCACGTGGGCAGCAGTACCAGGAGTGGGAGCAAAGATAGGAACACAAAACAACCGATAACAACGTGTGCCCTGCAGCAATATGCGGCCAAAGGTGCGATGAGAGACGGATGCAATACCGCGACTTGGAGGAGAAGTCCATACCCTGGTCTTCAAGCCTCGTGACAGAGAGAAGACTCAACTCAAGCGATGGAACATGAAGGAAGTAGGGCAATAACAGTCCCCCCCCCCAGGGCCCACAAAGCGGACGACACCAACCCCTTGAACAGGAAGCAGCTGGTCGAAGCCAGTGCAAACAAAGCAAACAGAGCTAATGGGACCAAGAGAGACGAAGTGTGAACGAGACGAGGTCATGTGATGGGTGGCTCCGGAGTCAAGGATCCAAAAGCCACCCGACGCACAAACAGTGGAGGGTCACGACTCACAACAGCAACGGTACCGTGGGGGGAAAGACACTGACCACATGCAGCAAGAGAGCGGGGTAAGCGGACAGACTGCCAATCCTCAATCCACGCGACATCCGTAGGGTGACACCTGAGAAAACAACCGGACGCTGGACCACATAACTGATCATCAACAACACACGCAAGTGACTCTGAACAAGAGTATCCATCTCACCTCCCTGATCACGAAGGTGACATCGGTAGACTGCGCGGGAGAGGGTACCGTCCAACTGGTGCTTGTCCTCAAATGGGTTTGGGATGATGACAACCTCGGAAGAGGGGTACTGGGGCAGGTGCATGGGAGAAGCCCAAGCAGTTTGCGAGAAAGGGCCGGACGGTGGGCCATAGTAGACTGGCCCCCCATACCCTGGGGGCAACCCCTAGGGGTAAGGGAGCAGAGGTGGGGCCGCGGCTGTGCTGTAGGCGGCGGCGTCAGCTGCAACGAAGGAGCCGCGGCTGGTGGAAACTGTGGAGGTGGTGATGCGAGAAGAGGTTGCAGTGGTGCCAGAGGAGCGTGCCCAATGCACCCACATTTATGATACAAGGCGCTCGTTGTCTGGGGCGGAAGGAAACTTCAGTGCAAAATTACAGGTTGTACCACAGTTCCAGCATGTGACAGTGCTGGGAGAAGGCGTGGATGAGTTGGCACTGTTACAGGCTTTTCCTCTGCCTTGACCGGCCTGCCCGCCTGCACCGGAGCCTCTGGTATCCTTCCCTTTCCCCTTCCCATGGCTATCCCTCCAACTCTGGCTGAGAAGGGATGTGGCAAAGGTGGAAGGCGAGGACAAGGAGGTGGAGGAAGTAGAAGTGGAAGGAAGAGCAGTGGTGGCAGCTGCAACTGTTGCACGATGGATGCGCTTGTTGTGGAGGGCACTCCACCAGTCAGTGAGACGCTGGGCAGTGAACTCCATGAGCGCCTCAAACAGATACAGGCTCAGAGGCAAGACGCTTGAGCTCAGACGCTCTGAATTCCCCGAAGATGTCGGACAATTCTGGGATCAGGCCGTTGACGATGGAGAGGAGGGGAGGCAGAGACTGTGGGCCCAATATGCATCTGCAGTCTCATCAGCACACATAGAGAGTGTGTTGAAATGGACTTTGAGCACACTTTGTGCTTCATATCTGGTGACAGTGGTGCGACACTTAATGAGTGCATAAGCGCCTACAGGATCAGTAGGTGTGCGGTGGGCTGTGTCAACATTGTAGGAGCCGATCTCATCAGGGAGGGTATCAGGCCCAGCACAGATGAGAGCACGTACAACATGTGCAGACTCAACATCTGTGGGTACAAAGGGAGGGTTTGCAGAGGGGTCTAGTTCGTGGTAATACTCCCACAGCTGCTTGCCTTGTACCCATGTACGGAAACGAATCTCCCGAGAGCCAAAGATAAGGGTGGAAAGAAAGTGTGGTGGAACGGAATCAAAGCCAGGTTTACAATGTGCAGGCTGTGCAAGAGCTTTGGCAGCAGCAGCACCTGCGGCAGCTCCTACAGCAAGAGGGTTGAAGGTGAGAGAGCCAGCAGGGGTTGATGTGGAAGCGGGTGAAGTGGAAAAAGTAGCAGCAATGCCAGCAGCGGCGGACGCAGAGGGCGTGGATCGCAGTGCAGGCTGTAGGCGGTTGAGGACCAAACCAACGATGTGGTTAGCGAAGTTTTCCTGATCTCCCTGATCAGCGTGCAGTTTTTATTCAGCAGTTCTTTGCGCGGTGAGAGCTGCCAGGAGAGCTGCTCGCTCTCGACGCAGCTCTTCCTCCATTGCGGCGTACTAGTCCTCATTGTCAGGCATGGTGAGACCCCAACCTTGTTTTGGCAGAGTTTTCCCTGCCCCATTGGGCGTGGTAATGTAAGATGGGTGTATCTTATGATGTCACTGCTGCACAGTAATGATGCTGGACATACGCACATAGGCACAGAGGAGAAGAAAAGAGAGAGCAAGAATACCAGGAGACAGGTAGACAGGGGCTCATCAGAGCTAGCGCCGCAGAGAAAACAGAGGTAGGAGTGTGGTTGCTGCTGAAGTAGTAATGACTACCACAGAGGAGGTGGTAGAGACGATGAGGCAGGCGACTCCAGCAAGGGCAGCCCCTGTGAGAGTGGAGACAGCCGCTGCAGCTGTGACAAGAATACGATTATGATGTCCTAAAGATGACGACTCCGTAGCAGAGGATGCCTGAGTCGTAGACGCCTGGATGGAGATGACGGCATTAGAGAGGGCAGTGGCAGCTGCTACTGCTGTAGCTGCTATAGAATCGGCAGCGGCAGAAATCTGCGTGGCGGTGTTGACTGTTGCGGCTGCGACTGGTCCTTGGTTCACGATGGCACCGGTGTAGGTTTCAACAGCCCTACCAGCAACGGTGCTAGTGGGTGCACGAGTAGCACGTGCTGTGGCAGCAAAGATGGAGGCAACAGCGGCACTAGAGACAAGGACTGCCTCCAGATTACGGAAAATTTTAGAGGACCCTGAAGATGCAGTGACTTCCTGGGAGGCAGCGGGAGATGAGACACAATGTGTGTCAGTGCATCTGCGGGCTGCCTCTGCTGGTGCTGCTGGTTCTGCTGGCGTCGACAGTGCCGCCCGAGGAGTGACATGATAACTCTGCTGCCGCATTCTACGGGCAATGGGGGAGCTTACAAGTGATTGAGGACGCCGTTGATCCCGTTGCGGCTTCGTTGCTGGATTGTTCTGCACGGTCTGCAAGTTGTCGGAAGCAGACTAGCAATAGGCGGCGTACTCGGCAGCGTCAGCGTGGGCCTCATGGTCTGTTGGGTTGTAGTCCTCACCAGGGTGGTACCCTGGACTGTCACAGCGGCGGTGTGACCACACATCCAGCCCTGCCTGATCCGCCAGGTCCTCGTGGGGTGCGATGGCCTCGTCAATGCGCGCACGTTCACGCCACCCCCTTGACGGGACGGGTATGGTTTCAGGGCTGGGTGGCAAAGCCAGGGTGCTAATTCTGGCCGCAGATGCGGCTGCTGATGCTGCCGTTGTGCAAGGAGATGACGGACTTTGTCCCGGTGGTGCGCAGGACAGAGAAGTGCTGAAGTCGTGTGACAGAGGGTCTAAGCAGCAGTGCAGCCACAAGATGTGTGGCAGCCGAGAGGGAGAGAGAGTTGTAGTCGGCTGCAAGGTGCGAGTTGAGTGCTGTGAGGTTGTGTGGCAGAAGAAGTGCCATGCAGAAAGGGAGGCGGGGCAGCAGAGATTGCGAAGCCGAGAGCAGGTTGCTGACCCCTACGAGCGGCGAGCTGCGTGGTGTGAGGTTGCGTGGCAAGAGAGATGCCGTGCAGCCCGGATGTACAGAGCAGAGTGCTGAGAACTGTGGGCTGTGTGGCTGGAGAGGCGCTGGGCAGCCGAGAACGGCTGTGCAGTTGAGATTAAAGTGCAGCTGAGAGCAAGTTGCAGATTGTGACGAGCTTAGAGCTACGGGAAGTTGAGACTGTGGGGTGGAAGAGTCGCCTGGCAGACGGGAGACTAGGGGGACCGAGACTGCGGAGCAGCGAGTAGTGAGCCGTAGAGGTCCACGAGCTGCGCACTGAACAACAGAAGAGATCTCGGAGAGCAAAGAGGTGTGGTGTGGTCGAACAACAATGCAAAGCTTCCAGTGGGTGAAGAGTGTTGTCTTCAGGGTGCTTCCACAGGGGACGGATCGTCGGTGAAGAGGTGTGGTCCCGCCCAGCTCTGATACCAGTAGGCAGTGGCGGACAGTCGGGACAGGCACGCTCATGCACAGCAGCTGCTCACATTGGAGCCATGGCGACATGAGCGGCAAGAGACTAGAAGCAATGCTTAGACCACGGTTCAGAAAGAACTACAAGGGAGTGAGTCAGGAGCTAGTGAGGTGACGAATCACAGTCGACCGGGCCACCCACGCAAGGCTTTCGACGTGGGGCTCGGACGCCACCCATGGATCGAACCCAACCCTGGAGCGAATGAGCTCCAGGCGGTTTCTCACACGCCGGTGTAAACTGGACGTGTGGTCCCAAGATATCAGCAACCTGGTTCACCAAGCTAAAAGCATGCAAAGAGCAAAACTCAACCACATCGACCACGAGCGTATGTTGTGCATGCACTCCCTATTAATTCTCTCATGTGAGAGCTAATCATCACACACTGGAACGGGAAAGCATGCTTGCAGATGAGACTAAGCACAACTGAGCTCGTGCCACTCTTGCACCCGGCGGAGATGCCAATGATGCGTGGCCCGCAACGTATGCGCCTTGAGCTTCATGTCTGCTTAGTCAGCTACAGTGATGATGTCTGTGAGTGGATAGAGTCAAGAGGTCACTTGCATGTCTGACAGGTACAACCAACACTGACGCGGGCCCAGCTGAAGCCGGAGCACCGTCTGGTGGTGGTCTACCCATTTGCAGCTGCCAGACAGTTGGCACGGCGTGCCCGGTGCTTGTTGGGAATTTTTGCAGTTCTTCTGCTGACTCTAGGATTTTCTCGGTTGACTGGCCATGTGCCATGTTTGTATGTTTTTGCTGTCTGCCCACCACCCCATGCCAGACCCATGCATGTGACCTAGAGTAGTGTCCGGCTTGAGATTATGCATCTGTAGGTTCAGACGGTGTGTCGTTTGGACACCTGTGCACACAGTTACGACCAAAACAATACTTTTGGGCTGGCTGTGAGACAAACTGACCCTACCGCGTGCGTCACCTGCCATGCGCCACAGCAAGTATTTATGCTGTGTGCTTCTCAGTTGTCAGCTCTCTTTGCAAATTGAAGCTAGTACACTTTTGAGACTCTGAGCGTCTTGCCCAGCCCAATCTGTTCTGTTTTTGCACCTTCCTTGTATGCTAGAGCGATTGCTGACTGGATAGCGTTGCCTCATCAGCAATAACAATGCTGGGAAGCTTTCAAGTAGCTTATCTTGAGAGAATACAATGATCCCTATCGTGAGCTTGCGTATTGGAAGCTGGCGGCTAGCCCGCCAGGCCCCGTCATCCCCGTTGCACCAAAACGCACGAACAAAGAATACATACACAACAAAACGTGAACAAAAACAAAAGAGGTCTCCCAAGGCACCGAAACAGGCCACGAGTGCCCGGGTCTCGATCATTGACAAAATATGCAATTAACCCTAAACACTTCCAGACTCTATGGTGGTATGCTAGCACTACCGGTAAGCCAAACCTAGGCAAGTTAGGCCTCCCGAGACACCAGAACATGTCACTGGGGGTCTGGGCCTAAGACACATCTAGAGTCCACGTTGTGGTTATTAGCTAGGTTGACACTTGCGAGAGAGTGAGGGGGATTGAGAGAGTAGGAGAGTCCCACGAGCGACACACGCAATGGATGTGGATCTGTTTGCCTTAGAACAATCACACAACCAGGATAAGAGTTGGGGGTTGGGGAGCGAGAGTATAAGCATTGGTGAGTCCACATCCACACTAAGAAACTGCTCGAGTGAGCATGCACCGCCACCTGGGGTTCGAGCCCGCTTCTCGGGATTCAATCAAGGACAGCTTCTCACCAGTGTGCGGCGAGAGACCGACACAGTGGGCTTCTAAGGATCAGCACCCAGGATAACATGCATCTTCTTTAAACACCCACAGACAAACCACAATGGTGCAGGAAAAGACAGTAAGAACATATGAGGCCTACCATCTACCACATCATAGCAAGATAGTAACAAGTGGAGTAGCTGGGAAAAGCTGGTTATGCCAGAAGGCATCCATGGGAGCTTGGTGGGTGCATGATAAGAGTGGTGTCAGTAACCATAGAGATCTTGAGCGTTGGCTCCCCAGGTGCAGTCCTGATCATTAATCTGTACATGTGTGGGCATGTGCGGTAAGACAAGAGGGCATAACAGATGTGAGCGGCCAGGAACTAGACACAAGTTCAACACTCCCCCATGACCCCCAGACAGTCAATCCATATGCATCAATGAGATGTCACACACAAGAGTGCATAAGTGTGGTGGTGTGGACAGAAGGATAGAAACCAAGTGCATGTCACCTGGGGTCATGGGGACATGCAAGTCCAACGGCGTGAAGTGCACAGTTAAAGAAATTTCTGCTAAGAGCCTTGGTGAGTAAGTCAGCCCTATGTGACCCTGTGTCCGCCCAAGTGACCCAAACAATGCCAGCAACAATACACTAATGAACAAAATGATGCTCAAAATTGATGTGCTTGGTGCGAGAGTGGTGCATACCATCATCCTCAGCAATGGCCTTTGTGCTCTTATTGTCACAACACAGAGTGATGCAGCAAATGGGTACGCACAGTTGCTGCAATAAACGACTAAGCTAGGCAGCCTCAAATGTACCTTGGGCCAAAGGCCACATACTCAGCCTCCGTTGTGCTGCGGGATATACAACCTTGCTTACAACTCTTCTAAGAAGCGGCAGTGCCACCAGTCAGGAAGATAAATCTCGTTCTACTCCGTGCATCAGTGTCATGTGCCCAGTTGTTGTCAGTAAACCCATTAACAATGACTTAGGACTGTGAAAAAAAGTACAGCCTGGTTTGTGGCATGGAGAGGGCATAGCATACCACACGTAGTGTGGTCTCAAGGTGAAGCTCTCTAGGACACTGAGAGAATGAGGAGAGGAGATTCATAGCAAAGGCAATGTCAGCACGATTGGTGGTAGAAAGGTACATCAAAGAGCTAATGACCCTAAGGTAGTCAGTCAAGTCAATTGTCTCCCCCAGTTTTGACACATCTGGGGGCTTGAGTAGTGCTTGGCCTGCTAGTGTCATGGGGGGAGAGGCTGAAGGAACGACTGCTGAAAGGGTTCCAAATGGCTCCCCTAGGCTGCGGACATGTGGAGCCTCTTGGACGTGCAACGCGCGGTGCGAGCGATCATGCTCTAGCTCCATGCTTAGAAAGACACCAGCTGGGCCAATTTCCTACATTATGTATGCTGACTGCAGAAGGGCCTTTGCAGACCGAATAACTGTAGTGCTTGGAGAGACAATCATGAGGTTATCCACATAAACAAGGATGGCAACAAGCAGTGTAGGAGCACTAAGAAACATGGCAGGGTCAACAGTTCTTCTTCAGAAACCCCCTCTCTCCAATATGGCAGTAATCTCTTAGTTCCAGCAGCGCCATACCCGGTCGGTCCCATCTGTAGATTTCCTCGTCAAGTCTGCCATGGAGAAAGACATTGTTGACATCCATCTCTTCCAGCTCCCAATCATGATGGGCAACCAAGGTGAGCAGAGTTCTGGTGGTTGTGTACTGACCAAAGGGGGCAAATGTCTCATCAAAGTCGATGCCTGGGACTAGAGAGGATCCTTTGGCTGACTCGGACCTTGTATCGTTTAGCGGTATTGTCAGGATTTAGCTTGTGCCAGTATACCCATTTGGTTGCCACTACTTTCCTCCCTGGGGGAAGATCCACAAGCTTTTAGAAACCATGGTCAGAGGGGGCATCAAGCTCTGCTTGCATGGCCTGCTCCCATAGGGTGGAGTGTGCAACACTACGGGCGCCCTGCACTGTCAGTGGTTCAGGTGGGAGAGGATAGATACCAACAGCTACAAAGCACGAGGCAACATACCCAGCAACGGAGGAATTAAGAGCCAGGCGGAACTCCCGCTCAATAAGGTAATACCCAAAAGGGGTGTTGGGGTACACCACGGACGCAGCAATGGGAAAGGCAGTGGTTGTGAGGCCAAGAGCACCCAGGCCGGGTTCACCAGAGACATCAGGTCTAGGTGCTCCTCCCATTGTTGTTTGCAAGGAGAGCAGGTTCAAAGGTGTCAGAAAACCACGGCCGTGTGGTGGCAGTTCCAACGTGCCCTGACGGGTCTTCAGTGTGCTCACAGCTTTGTTTGGTTTGGGTTCTGAGTCTAAGTGTGAGTGTTCTGGTCACCTTACACTATTCTTGTGGGAGCTGGACAGAATTGTGAGATAGTCACTTTTGCAAAGAGAAAAGCATAATCTTGCATCAGTTTTTGGACATGGACATGAGATAACGAGTTGTAGGACTAGTCACAAGCTTCCCAACGCACCAAATTGCATGTGATTTGGTTAACCATAGCTCCCACTAAGTTAGCCAATGCGTGGCAATTCAGTTCAGCCGCTCAGTTGGCGGCGCGCACGATGTCCGCCCGCCGAGGCACCCTCACACATCAAGGACCCATCAAAACGCCTTCATGTACCATTTATGGTTAATCACCTCTGAAAAATTCACTCTTCATACAGTGTACATGTCAAATGTAAGCCTTTGGAAATTTCATGGTACCTTCGTGGAAGATACGTTACAATTCAATTTACTACGTGTGTTCATACATATTAGCATGTACTTGTGTGCCTCAACATGCGAAAGTTCTTGGAAGGCTGGTAATAGAAATATAAAAACCCAACAAAAACCATGCTTTCTTTTTCCACAACTCCATTTACAGTTCCCTTAAACAGACCTACATTTGTCCTTAGACCTTAAAGATGCTACTTCTGTGAAGAATGCAAACGCCTATTCCTGGCCCCGGAACTAGTCAGAGACACAATCGACACCGTTTTACTGCCGGGGTTAAGGGTTCAATTGTTTCTCTTTCCCAGACTCCTGCTGGGCCCCGCTGTAGTGGGGCCCAACAGGTTCCCTTCTGTTGCAGAGGGGGATTTGTATCCCACACTTGAATCCCTCGCAAACCTGTTATCGATCGTCATATGTGTTGACGACTAGTCGATGGTCGTTGATCGTCGATTTTCATCTATGTCTAGACGATCGAAGCGTACATTGTCGATCGTCGATCATCATAGATCGATGGTCAAAGAGTGTCTATTGACATCTTCTCAAAATAAACTTTGTGTATTTTTCACGTGTCCGTCAGATACACTTACCATATACACTCCCCCAATACACTTTACCCCTTTGGGGGGGGGATATCCGGCTCCCATGTTGCCCCCCCCCCCCCAAAATAGGTAACGTGTATTAGGAGAGTGTATATGATGTGTGTATCTGATGGACATGTGAAAAATACACTAAGTGTATGGTACACTTAGTGTATTCAAGTAACGGTTGTACAATACACAACCCAGCTACACAACCCCAATACACTCGTTGCTTCTGGGGGGGAGATGGGGTCCCGACTATGTAGTTACTAATGTGCAATATGGTTTCCGCACATTTGGATGTCATCGACCAGTCGACGGTCGTTGATCGTCGATTTTTATCTATGTATAAACGATCAAGCGTACATCGTCAATCGTTGATCATCATAGATCGATGGTCGATGAGTGTCTATTGACATCTTCTCAAAATACACTTTGTGTATTTTTCAGGTGTCCGTTAGATACACTTACCATATACACTCCCCCAATACACTTTACCCCTTTGGGGAGGGGGAGGGAGATCTCCGGCTCCCATGTTGCCCCCCCCTCCCAAAACAGGTAAAGTGTATTAGGAGAGTGTATATGATGTGTGTATCTGACAGAGATATGAAAAATACACTAAGTGTATAGTACACTTAGTGTATTAAAGTAACGGTTGTACAATACACAACCCAGCTACACAACCCCAATACACTCATCGCTTCCGGGGGAGGGGGGGGGGGAAGACGGGGTCCCGACTATGTGGTTACCAATGTGCAATATGGTTTCCGCACATATGGATGTCATGGACTAGTCGACGATCATCGATCATCGATCGTCATCTATGTATAGATGATCAAAGCGTACATCGTCGATCGTCAATCATCATAGATCGATGGTCCACGAGTGTCTATTGACATCTTCTCAAAATACACTTTGTGTATTTTTCATGTGTCCGTCAGATACACTTACCATATACACTCCCCCAACACACTTTACCCCTTTGGGGGGGGGGAGATCTGTAGCTCCCATGTTGCCCCCCCC
>SZWC01004821.1:976-26123 GCA_023375785.1 Penium margaritaceum | reverse complement strand
CTTTACCCCTTGGGGGGGGGGGGGAGATCTGTAGCTCCCATGTTGCCCCCCCCTCCAAAACAGGCAAAGTGTATTAGGAGAGTGTATATGATGTGTGTATCTGACGGACATATGAAAAATACACTAAGTGTATAGTACACTTAGTGTATTAAAGTAACGGTTGTACAATACACAACCCAGCTACACAACCCCAATACACTCGTTGCTTCTGGGGGGGGGGAGGGAGATGCCGCCGACGAAGACAAAATGCAACAATTGCGGAAGTACGCTCGTTACGAAGCTGGTTATATTTTGTTTCCAACAGTTCTGAAAGTAAACACCCACTGTACAAAGGTAACCAATCTGAAAGCATGAAGACATATGTACGTCTACTATACATCGAGACCGGAATATCATATTATTTTTTCCCCTAGCAAAATAATTACATTGAATTCCCAAGGCACAAGTATCATATACATAGCTTTCCAAGTGAACTGAACATGAATACCTCACTAGACAACTTCATGGAAATTTCCTTATAGTAGGTACCTAGTACACTAAATGTGCTGTGTATAATAACCCCTCGATTAACCATACCTCTCATGTATAAATGTCCCTACACGTAGTAGAAGTGTCCCTTGTGCTTTTGGGGTACGTTTTGATGAGTCAATCATTCAGTTTGGTGATGGGGATTGCCGCGGTGAGAAAGCTGTCCGTGGAACTGCAATCGGAATTTTCCCGCAGTAACAAACTGTACTGCTGAGTTTCAGGCTCCGAGCCAGGATTTTGGTTAATTCCCAGTAACAACCTGCAATTCTGGTTCTGGTGGATCTTATTCACCGGACGCCTCGGCAATCAGTAGTGAAGGTTGTTACTGTGGGACTTAGCCAACATCCTGGCTTGGAGTCCAAAAATCTGTAGTACAGTTTGTTACTAAGGGACTTTGTCGGGATTCCGAGTGTAGGTCCGCAGAAAGGTGTTGAACCAGGTCAATCCCCATTACAAACTCGATGATTAACTCAGCAGAATGCACCCCAAAAGCACAGGGGCCACCACCACTATGTGTAGGGACGTCTACGCCTCCGGAATGGCATTTTAATGGGACCTTGGTGTGCGAGGGTGCCTCGGCGGAAATGCATGCTGCTAACTGAGCGGCTGGATTGATGTGCCACGCTTTGGCTGACGGAGAGAGAGTTATGGTGAACCGAATCACATGCAATCTGGTGCATTTGAAATCTTGAGAGTAGTCCTACGACTCGTCAGTCATGTCCCTGTCCAAAAACTTAACAGAACAATGTTATTCTATTGGCAAAGTGACTGTCTTGTAACTCTGCCCAACTCCCACAAACATAGCTCGAGGCGATCAGAAAGTTCACGCTTATACTCAGAACTCTAAAAATATAAAAACACAGTAGCGAACTCATAGAGGACCCATCAGACCATGTCAGAACTCTCTTCTTTGAGTTTCTCACCTACCGTGACCTGCACAACATTTTGTTCCTAGCCATCGATCAGGTTCCTACGTGTGTCACTTCCCAATGGATGGGGGAGTCTAGTCTTGCGGATGGGTCCGTCTGGGCATCCTCACCTGTGGTCCGCTCTCCTGCTGTAGGTGATTGAGCCACCCTCGCTGTGGGTCCACTAGCCTCGTCAATCCCCATGGCACACTTGATCTTGTGCCAGTGTCAATCCCCTATGGAACATTTGATCCTTCGCCAACGTCAGGCCCCTCTGGTGCACCTGATCCCAGGCTAGCATCATTCCTCTCCACCACATCTGGTCCAGTGCCTGTGTATGTTTTCACACGCACACCTAATCCCATCCCGGTGATACTATCTCAAATCGCACCTACTCATGTGCCTGTACCTGCTTCCCCTCCGTGTGATTTGGAACCTGTCCATGATATTCCTGGATCCTCTCTCCTTCCCTACGAGTCCACAGTCCTTGTAGCTGTGGCCCAGCCACTTGTTGCGCAAGCTTAGGTGAGCACCACAAGATCAGGCCACTCTCGCAAGCCCAATGGTCATCTTTGACCACTGGCCTCCAGTGCTCAGCAAACGTCCCACTCAATGTCCAAACACTCCACCTGCAGTGTTAAGAGTGGCGAGTCTGGCATGAAGGCCCATGGCTTGAGTTTCCAGGCAGAATACACTGAGGTGCATCTAGCGTGTCCTGTCGGCCATGAGTTGGTCTCCCATGAGTTGTCAGTTGCTTGTGATTTCGCAACTGATCTTGTCGTGGTCAGACCGAGTGTAGGGACATGTGTCTTAGCCACCTGAAGCTCTCTCTCGATGGTACCTGAACCAAGCATGTTGAAGGAGGCACTCGAGTCGAAGGATACAGAGCTGTAGCATGCTGCCTGTGAGGATGAGCTGAGAGCCACCTGTGATCATGATATCTATGAGCTTGTCAACCTCCCGCCTGGGTGGAAGGCTGCATAGGCCAAGTGGGCCTTTGACAACAAGGTGAAGCCTGACGACTTACTGGATGGCTACAAGGCTTGCTGGACAGCGAGGGGGATCTCACAGGTTGGATTTCATTGGCATGTTTTCACCCGTTGGTCATATTATCATCGCTCGTGCCATTTTTGGGGTTGTTTCTCACCACACTTGGAAGCTGCACAAGATGCATGTGAACGATGCATTCCTCCATGACACTCTTAAGGAGGAGATCTACATGTTGTAGCCACCAGACTTTGAGATCGATGACAAGGTCTAGTTCTTAGGAAAGACATATATGACCTGAAGCAGTCATCCCAGTGTTGGAACATGGAGACCACTCACACACATTGACACGTGCCGGCTACATTCACAGTGACGCTGACTCATTCCTCTTCCCCAGACGGACAGCTACAAGCGTCACCGCCATCGTGGTCCATGTGGATGACCTCCAAATCATGTCTTCTGTGTTGGAGGCCATCCATGAGGCTAACACAGTTCTTCAGGCTACCTACAGGATGAAGGACCTTCGTCCTGCACTTCGTCCTTCGTTCCTAAGGATAGAGATCATACCTGATCGTTACCGGTGGACACCCTTACTGTATCAGGTATGCTAAGCCCATGTTGTGCGGATGCTTTTTGCTAACCTCCTTGGTGCAGTTCCCACAGCTTCCACCACCATGACATGTGACAGGCAGGATGCCCTCCAGATGGATAACCTAGCACAACTGGGGGGGACAATGGATGTGATCTTGTACTAGCGCATCATTGGCTCTTTGATGTACTTGGCCGTGATCACACGGCCCGTCATCGCCTTTGTTGTCAACCTCCTTGCATAGTTCTCACAGTGTTGTCAAATGAGAGCCCTTCTTGTGGTTGTAAAAGTGGTGTGATATTCGGTTTTTATACTGTTCCTCAAACTCTGGTTTCGACAGCAGTTTTTGGTGGTAGTTGATGCCTACAAAGACAGTGACTAGGATTGGAGCCCTGATGGGTGCACTCGGGCAGGCTACATGTTCTTGTTGGGTGGCAGCGCTGTGTTGTGACAGCAATCAAGGTTCCATTGCATGTAGCTCATTTGAGGCTGAGTATGTCATGCCAGGGACTGGGGCTGGTAAGCCGGTGTGGCTGAAGCGATTGCTTCTTGAGTTGTGTCATTCTGTGGTGTGCATCATTCTACGTGTCTCAACCAGAGTTCTTCTGCCATCATGAGAACTCAATTGTGTTTCATGCAAAAACAAAGTACATTTCTGTTGATCATCACTTTGTGCGTGATCTTGTGAAGCAAGAAATGATCTCCTTCATCTGGGTCAGAATAGACATCCAGTGGGCTGACTTCCTCACCAAGGCACTGGCACACTCAAAGTCCATGGTGGCCATTCGTTGTATCGAGCTTCGCCTCATGCCTGAAGGTGTTTAAGAGTGGGGTGTGTAAGCATGGATTATTGAGCATCTTGTTGTGCACATGTGTCAGCTCTGTATGTGTATGGACATGCCTACCAACGGGCCATTGGAGAGTGTTGTGATATGATTCGTCCCCGTCTGTCTCCACAGCTTATCATGACCACTCAGCCATGTCCATGCTCATGCAGATCCTTGACATGGACCAATATAGTGTCTAACCAGTGACAGGTGGTGATCCCACCCACCAACAGCTGCTAGACAGCTGCCATGACATCTCGGGTGTGTGCTGGGGTGCTCTGCAGTTTTTCTGTAGTCGCTAGAGTTTTCTCTGTGGACTTTCTCTTGAGCCCAATTTGCATGTTTTATATTTTGTGTCGAATGACCAGTAGTGGACCTTTGCCTATGACCAGTTTTGGCGTCCAGCTCCAGATTCTACATCTGTACGTCTAGATGGTGTTTTATTTGGATGCTTGTACGTATAGTTATACGACAAAACAAAAACGTTATGGGCAAGTTTTAGGACAAAGTGACACTATCACGGCAGGTATTTATGATGTGTACTTGTTACTTCTCATTTTCCTCAACATTACTAAGCTACTGGAGCTTATGAGACTTTGCGCGTCTTTGTAGCCTAACCCTTGCTCTTTCTTGCACCTGCTTGCTTGCTAGTGCCTCAGCTGACTAGATAGTGTCGCAATGTCAGCACCAGGCAAAGGCTTGGAAGGTTTTTACTAGAATCTCACATATTCACTATCTATACATTTGAGTCCAGCGGGGATGACAAGGTCTAGTGGGCTAGTTATTTATCCCCATTACATAAGCCCACAGTGAAGCTTATTGTACTATCCCTTGTTTCTTTATCTATACTTTCAGACTTCTTTAGTTTATGGCACTGCAATTCTCCGATTCACCATGAGAGCTCATGTGCCGTCTAGCTGTTGGTGTGAGTGTCACGGATATGTGTTGACCTCTGGGCTTGCTGATCACTTATCACCCATGCAGGTGACTGATGAGCCGCTCGATGCTTGACGACGCACCATCTGCTGGTGTGGTGGTCGAAGAGACATGGTGACATGTTAGTGGATGGGCTATCGACAGGTTCCGCCAGGCCACTATGGAAGGGCAGAATACATTTGCATAGGAATGTTTTCTCTAAGTCTGCATGCCCTTCACTATGTACTCAGGATGCTGTTATTATAGTCTTGTGCTTTGGAGGGGGGGAGGGGTTACTGTGCACAGTAGGTAGCCCGGGTTTGACCCCCAAGGCAGAGTGCTGTCGGTTTTCAGACCGTGGCATCAGCGAGAAAGAGGGACTCGTAGTTTGAGTCGCGTCGTGAACGAACCCCCATGGTCAATGGTGGTTTTGCTTCCATCCGACTGTGGGGTGCAGAACCCACGCATAGCTCTATCTTGCTCCCTAGACTATCTTGTCGTGACTTACTAGTTTTTAACCTACACACATCCATGGCTGTCTCTTGGATCCACTTGTGTATGTCTCTCATATTCGTGACTTGTTTCTTTGACACCTTCATCACATTCCACTGGTATCAAAGACACAAGGAAATGCCATTCCTACGTGAAAGACCGGTGCTGCGTGACACCACCCCAAGATCCGCGGCCGCTTCTGCACATTTCCACCGCTACAATTGTCTTGCTATAGCAGCAACTTGACTGCAGCAACGTAAGGCTGTAGTCTGCACACAGTTTCTGCAGGAGAGGTGCATCTTCACCATTCTCCATCGATCTTAGCAGCAGCGGCATCAGAAAATCTATAGCCACTGAATTGTCAGCGCTGGCAGCATTAAGTCTGGTTCAGCAGCAGCAGTATCGCCGGCAACGTGCTGGTGTAGCTGTCAGCCGCACTTGCAGTGATAGCAGCTGGGGGAAGGAGAAGGGAAGGGGTGGGACTGTTATGTCCCTGACATACAGGAGTCCCTAAACTTTGCGAGTGGGCATTTCTTTCCTTAAATTTGTCGCCCACGTCTTCAAGATTTTTATGCCATCCGGACGAGGGCATTTTGGCCAGCTGCCCCGACCTCCAATGTTCCATTCCAGAAGTTTCTGACAACTTCGACCACCTTCCAGAATGGACGACAAAAGTATCACACTCTATCAATTTTTTGACATCGTTTGGTCGGCTTCTCCATGGCTCTAGAATTTTATAAAGAAGTGCCTCAATATTATCGAAGCCCCCCGACTTCTTGATGGATCTTCTCGAATCAGCCACTCATGGCGTGACCTCCCACGTGTCGGTCAGCTCGAGCACCGAAGACCTAACTTATGCTTCATTCTCATTCTCAGCATTGTATATATGTTCTTGAATCATGCGACACTTGTCTTTGAAGTAAACTTTCGTCTCAATACAAATTATTCATTTTTCCTAAACACCGAAATTGTCTTTTGTCCCGCACCACATCCATGTGAACCATCTACGTGCGGCTCGGCGTAACACTTGGTATCAAAGTGCATCGACACTGGAGGGGCAAGCAATGCATGAACTACCTGAAAACAACCTCTCACGATTCCTCAGCGTACCTCCACCAATGACAAGATTGCAGACTTCGCGACGACAACGGTGAACGCAACAAGCACACTTGATGAAAAGGAGCAGTCATTGGTGAGCACTTCAGCAATGGCGGATCAGTAACAGGCGATCAACGACACTCTCCAAGTGAATCAGGCGGTAGTGGCACCTTTCAAGGAGAATGGCGCAGCACCAATGAACCCGAAGGCCAGTCCGGTGACAGAATCCTCGGGTTGGCAAACCCTTCGCCCCCGCCGTAGCCCATTGGGACGACATCTGGCACAATGTGAGGCACCAGCCAACAAGCAGAAAACAATGAAGACCTGTACAAAAAATTGTCGGGACTCCAGAGCCTCAACACCCATCTTCTCCAACAGCTCAATGGAGGAGCTTCAAATATCGCGTGCGCACGAAGTTGTGCTCACTGAGAGAAATTTGCAACTCTCGAGTGAGCCCCAAATTTGACCGGCAATCCCTGAGTGGGTCGATTCTGCAAACTCCAAGAGAAAGAAGGTCAGGATGTGGCTGAATTTTTTAGAAGAACACTTCATTGCTACTGCGGTCAACAACGAAAAGAAGAAACTTGACCTCGCAGCCTCGCTTTTGCATGGCACGACTTTGAGTTGGTGGTCCGATCTAAGGCCATCAAACGGTAGCAGGAGACCAGTGGAGCTGTATCAACAGCTCACGCAACTGCTCTCACATCGTCAACCGCAGGCGTACTACCTCTGTAGTAGATAAGTCCAACGTGGCACAGCTCCCTCACGCCATCGGAAACATGGAGCGACTTCAGGCATACTACACTCGCTGGCTTTGGGAAGCTGAAAGGGAAGTCTGACGCATGGTACAGACTACTACGTCTGCATAAGCAGTCCAGCGTGATGAAGTACACTCCGGGTTTTTGCAAAAACATCACCAGCAGTGACCTCACCCCCGAAAAACTGTGTTTCTATTAAATTCATGGCCTCAATCGAGATATTTGGCGATCAATTACAAATTTGGTATCCAATACGACCTTCCGTGAATGATCGCAACAGCTGATTGCATCGATAACACCGACTACAATGTTCGGATGTAAGAATTCAATGGCTGGCGACCCCAAGGTCACAGTCCTTGTTGTGATAGAGGGAATTCACAGTTGGTAGAAACCTCGTTTGTAATGGAGATTGAAGCCGTCGGTCAACGCTATGAAAGGCTCTGCTAGACTTGAGGGAAGCCAGGTCATATCTCGCGTGACTACCGAAAGCGGCAACACCAAGCCAAAAAGGGATGAAGTCACAGAGAAAGAGTGATGAGTCAGGAAACAGCAAAGGAGAGGAGTAGACGATGAGGCTCCTGTCCGGTCGGAAAATTCTGCACCGACCGATCGCCCATCTAAGTGGCTCACATCCTGCAGACGAGGGTTCCAAAGATCGCGAAGTTCGACGAGGGGTACGAGGAGGACCAACCGATGATACTCCTATGGGTACAACCGAGGGTTGTAAAAGTCACACAATGGTACCAACACTATTGGATGAAGGAGCTTCTCACGGTTTTGTTAGCAATGACATGGTTTGGATGCTAGGTTTGCAAGCCAAACCAGGGGTATTTGAAGGGAAAATCTTCAACAGATGACTACAAATCCGTTGAATTTGTGAACCACTCCGGGTATCAAATGGAGATCTGCATGATGTTATGGTCTGGAGGACTTGCCCAATAGTGACCACAAATCATCCTCGGATGAGATTTCCGGTACCGGCACAATCCACGGGTTGACTGGAGGATTGAGAGAAGTCTACGTCAGCGTTAATAAAAAAAAACACCTTCCTCTGGTTGAGCGACCCACGATGCATCAGTGATTATGGGAAGTAGCGGAGATGGAACCAGCAAAGGAAGTTGTGAAAATCACAAAAATCTGGCTGATATCCTGAGACGTGGCCAAGAAGTATCCAAAACGCAGAGCCCAAGCATGGCTAGTCCACGTAGAAGCAAGGGGAGCAGAAGAAGTCGCAGCAGCTGAGCCAACATCAACGGCCTCGACACTTGAGAAGTTCACAGAAGTACCGAGGGAGTTTGCGGAACTCATGGAGGAGTTCAAAGGGATTTTTCCTGAAGAACTACCCCAAGAACTGCCATCACAAATAAACATTGACCATCAAATAGGCATGTAACTAGAAAGCAGACCGACAGTGAAAGGGACATATCGGATGATTGATCACGGGGGTTCCTCGACATCACCCTATGCAACACCTTTACTTCTTGTGAAAAAGAAAACCAGAGAGATGCGTATGTGCGTGGACTACCGAGCGTTGAAAGACATGACCATCAAGAACTGCTATCCCGTCCTGTGAGTAGAACTTTTAGGTCAACTCCAAGGGGTTCAAATTTTCAGCAAAATTGACTTTTGTACCATCTACCATCAGATTCGCGTATCTGATAAAGACATCGAGAAGATAGCGTTCCGTACCAGATATGAGCACTTTGAGTTCACGGTCATGCCGTTTGGACTCACGAATGTCCCCACAACATTTATGATGGTGATGAACAACATTTTTTTCTCACAGCTTGAAGACTTTGTCGCTATGTATCTTGACGACATCTTGGTGTACAGCCGCACCTTGGAGGAGCGCCATGGACATATCCAAAACTTTCTTGAGATTTTACAAAGAGAGATTTCTTTCTGAAAAATCTAAAAATGTGACTTCGGTCACCGTTTCATCAAGTTTTTACGCAACATCATCGACGGCGGACGAATTACCATGGGCCGGAACAAGGTGGGGGCGATCGCTGATTGGCCGACGTCCACAAATGTTCAGGATGTCCATGCATTTCTAGGGTTTTACAATTACCACTGTTGATTCGTGAAAGACTACATGCAAGTGTTAGCGCCTCTCTTCGATCTCACCCAGAAAACCACCGAGTGGAATTGGGGGGACAACGAACAAGAAGCGTTCAATTCTTTGAGAAACGCTCTGACCTCGGCGCAAGCATTACAATTGGCGGATCCAATGGTGGATTATATCATGGCCATGGATGTGTCTGATCGAGCCATCAGTGCCGTTCTCCTCCAATATAATGGTTGCGGAGAACAACCGGTGGCGTACATGTCGCAAGAACTACGCGAACCGGAACGCAACTATGTGGTGCATGAGAAGGAGATGCTCGTAGTTGTACATGTATTCAGGACATGGTGGTGCTACTTGGAATGTCAATGATGCCTTGTCGGCACCGACCATCACACTCTAAAACATCTCAAGGCTCAGCCGAATCCAAGCCGTTGAAAAACTTAACGGATGTAGTTCCTTGCGTCCAACTTTGACTACCGCATCGAGTTCCGACATGAAAAAGAAAATCCGGTGGATTCTCTAAGTCGACAACCAGATTTTATGGCCGAGATCAGTACGTTGTTCGTCAGACGAGACCTGTAGCTTGTGAGGCTGTTAGCGAAGGGTTACGAGGAGATGGACTTGTACGACAAAACTAAGTTTTGGTCCAACGATGCCTACTGGCAACGACCATTCACTCGCCAAGTTGTCGTTCCACCAAACAAGGAATAGCAAAGGATACTATTAGAGGCATGCCATGACGCCGGTCCAGGTGGACATTTTGGTGCAAATAATATGCTCGAGAACCTGGCAAAGTACTACTAGCGAGACAAGATACAGACCGACATGGCAACCTTTTGCAAATCATGCGACACCTGTCAGAGACAAAAATCTCGTCGCACGCTGCCACCTGGTCTACTCCAACCACTACCTGTTCCAACGGAACCGTGGGCCAATGTCAGCATGAACTTTGTGACATGTCTGTAAGCCACTCCCGAGGGTTATGAAATCATCCTCATCGTGGTGGAAAGTTTTTGTAAAATGACACACTTTGTTTTGACGATCACCACAGTCACTAGAGAAAGAACAGCGCGACTGTTTCTAAATCGGATCGTAAGGTTGTACGGCATGCCACGTACCATCATCAGTGAAAGAAGTCGCCGTTTCACTAGCCGTTTTTGGCATGAACTGATGACACATTATGGCAGTCATATCCAACTATATATAGCGTTCCACCCTCAGACCGACAAGAAAACCTAGTGGACCAGTCAGACTCTCAACGAACTCCTCCGTACTTCATGTGAGCTGCACAGCACCGATTGGACAACAATACTGCCGACTGCCGAATTTGCATACAACTCAGCCACTTCCACCGCAAATGGCAAAGTACCTTTTTGGAGCGGTGTATAGCAAACTCCCCGCCACACCGGCAGGATCACAAAGTCAGAGCAGCATCCCCACAGTTGACATCCACCGCTAGGACTTCGCAAGCATCTGGGAGGAAACATAGTAGACCCTCGCAAAAACGCAAGCAACTATGAAGCGGGGAGCCAACCGAAATTGCAGCAATGATGTGTTCAACCCTAGCAATCGAGTCCTCCTCAGCTCTGCACATGTCAAACTCTAAGAAAAGAACTCTGCAAAACTCAAACCCCAATGGTTGGGACAGTTTGAGATCGAGCGCATGCAATCACCTTCTTGAGAGCATGGTAATCCACCCTGTCTTCTACGTCAGCAAGCTCAAGCAGTACCACGATCCCAGTTTTAAGTTCCTGGGCAGAGATGTCGCACCTTTACCTTTTGTGCAAGTGGACGGGGATACAGAGTATGTAATCAAAGATATCCTTGGACATTGACGTTATGGAAAAACAACCAAGTATCTGGTCAAGGGGCATGGCTACGATGTCGCGCTCAACATCTGGGAGCCCTATGACAACCTCCGCGATGTTGATGATCTAATTGAAGGTTACTTTCACGGTCACCAACCTACGACTGCTAGCATGCCGGGACATCGCGGCTTAAAGGGGGGGGGGGGTTTACGTCCTTGACGTACACTAGTCCCTAAACTTCACGAGTGGTAATTTTTGTCTTTATGTTTTTAGCCCACCACGCGATGTCTTCAGGATTCTTACGCTATCCGACCGAGGGAATTTCGGCCAAATGCCCAGGGTTCCATTCTAGACGTTTCTGACAACATCAACCACCTTCCAGAATGGTCGACAGAAGTATCACAAACTTTATCAACATTTTGATATCATTCCATTGACTTGTTGACGTGCTATAATTCTATAAAAAAGCGCATTGATATTCTCGAAGCCCCCAAATTCTCTGCGTACCTTCTCAAATGGACCACTTAATGCGCGACCTTGCACACGTCGCTCGGCTCAAGCGTTGAAGACCTTCCATATGCCTCATTCTCATTCTCAGCACTGTAAGTGTGTGCTCAACTCCCTCGACACCTGTCATCGATGCACACTTACTGCTTAATATGAATTATCCATTTGTCCCAAACACCCGAATCGTCTTTTGTCCCACACCTCATCTGTGTGAACCATCTACTTTCTGCTCGGTGTAACAGGGACCACATTCACTCGCCTACCTATATAGCAATGAGAACGGTGCTGCTACATCCGCATCATCACCAGCCCCAGGCACTGTAGGTTTGCGGCTACTCCAGCAAAAAGAACAGCATAGGTGACGCCGTAGTGGTCTGTTACAGAAGCTACAGTCACTGCCACCAATGTGTCAATGTCAGCAACGGCTGTTGTAGCATATTTGTATCAGCAGTAACAACATATGCAACAGAAACCACCGTGGCACCAACAACATCAACAACGGCAGCTGCACCAGCAAACATAGCAGCAGCTGCAATAGCGTCGGCAGCCACGGCTGTAGCAACAACAGCACCACCACTGCGCACTGCCACAACAGTAGCAGCATCAGCATTAGCCGCAGTGGCTGCGGCCACAATATTGCATTCCCTTTTATGTTGTAATGGCGGCCGCAGTAGCAAAGGCAGCCGCAGCAGTGGCAGTAGCAACCACAGAAGTATCTACATCACTGCCTTCGACGTCATTGGCGGCAGCGTCAGCTGTTGCGGAACTACCACCCTGGCGCAGTCGGAGAAGTTCCAAGAGGACCCGGTCTGCTTCAACTATGACAAATGCGAGTCGCCACACAACGATCGGTGGCGATGCACAAGTGACGGCGGGTCTGCAGCACTGCACGCCACTGCACAGCCACATCCTAAAGCGTTACGGACCTCCCCGTCCCCCAGTCAATGCACCCGTCATCATTCAGCCAGCGCAACGATGGCCGATCCCAACGAGGAGGCTTTTCTGGTCACCGCTTGATACGCGCTCGCCTTCTCTGAGGAAGTTGCAGCTGTTATTGGTGGTGCAGCCTTAGCATTTGCCACCTTTGCTGCTGTGGCGCATGCGGCGTGCGCATCCGCTGTCACCTCCACCAGTCGCGCCACTGAGGCCTACACAGAGGCTGCAGTGGCACTTGGACAAGTAGCGGCAGCGGCTGCTGACCTTGCTCAACAGCTTGCAGCAGCCACCGCCGAGGTTACCTCTGCAGCTGTGTTGCCCGCCTCTGCCATCTCCTCTGTTGCATCGTCCATCCGATCTCCACTGTAGTAGATGTTGTTGTGACGATAACAAAGCCATCCATCGTCCGCTCTCACATTTTTGTTGTCATCTCTGCCATAGCAGCAGCGTGGACCCTCAGTGCAGTCGCACTGTGAAGGGGGTTTTGTCTCGTCGTCCCCCTCATTGCTTCCTTCTTCGCGTGACCTCCGCTGTAGTTACATCCATTCCGCTGCTCATCACTACCGTCTCCCCATTTTCATAGCGAGTAAGAAGTTCTGCTATCTTGCTTTTTCGTCTCTTGCTGTGCCTGGGATGCTTCTTCTGGGTCAGGCTTTTGTGTAGCATAGCAAAGACCTACCAAAATCCCTCTCTGACTTTCTTCTGCCCACTGAGGCGTGGAAAACGCGGCGAACATTTCCTGGACAGAGTTGTCTGTCACCATGCCTGGCGACAACGAGTCAGCCATTGCCGAGCTACACCATGAGTTGTGTGACGCTTGCGAGGCACAGCATGCCACTGAGGAGCGCCTTCAAGTGCAAGCTGATGATCGTGCTAAGCTTGCTGATGAGGTTGCTACCATGATCCTCTCTTCCCTGCCTGCTGCATCTCTCCCTGCTGCCCCAACACTGCCTGCCGCAACATCTGCCACCTCTAGCTCTACTACCTCTCACCCCACTGCATCTTCCTCATTTAGCTCCATTGTAAGTGCTACCATCCAGCACACTGCACCTGCACCGTGCCAACACGTCATTTTCTCCCAGCCGCCCATACTTGCCCCTAGTCTTGTCTTCCCCACATGGGTTATGACCTTTAGCGCATAGATATAGTGGGAGTAGCTCTGGGAGCATTATTTCCTGTCAGGAATGCTTTCCTGGTGTGCCCTGGACCACCTAAGTGTCCACGGCTACTTAGTGCAAAGAGACTTCCAAGGGAGGTGTGTGCTTTGGGTCGCCACAACACCAAGGGAGCAGAATTCTGGCAGAATACAGATTGTGGAAAATGAGAAAGGCTGAGAATCATTCATGGTTAGTTCTTTTGGTATGATAACATCATGTTATTATAGCCTGTGATCTAAGCTTTCCAACGCATCCAAGCACGCCCAAAACGGAGCAGTAGAGTCCATGCTATGGCCGTCGCAGTAGCCCTTGGTGGAACCGTCCACCGTGCATTGCACACTAGGCAACGGGAGGCACTTCGACGATGACCCGTCGGAGCGCCTTTCCTCGCCTAGAAGTCAAGGAGAAGTTCCCCCTGGTCAAGGAGGTCCCTCTGGTCACTTCATTCATGCCACTGGTGTATTTGGAGCTCGTTTGAGACGAACTTGGACCACCGCGGTGGAATAATCCCGTCACCAATGACGGAGACCCAGATTCCACCCACCGACCACCCGAAACTTGGATGGGGCTAACTTTCTGAATTCTCAACCAAATCGAGCAACTGAAAGCTTGAAACTGCATGGCAATATCCAAGGATTCCAAATCTGCATTCAAATCAGACATCCAACCACTATCTAGTGGTTGAACCAGGAAAACGGTAAACGACATCCATGGCAGGAGCACTTTTTAACAATCTCCCCCGTGCACCTTCCATGCCGGATGCATCATGCTCACTCTCACTCGTCCGCTCCTGTGCCTTCAAGCCCTTCACAGCTTTTCAACCCAAGCCCTACAAGGCTGGTGACATGCCGATCCTGGGGCTGCACCTTGGTCAAGCAATCCGCGAGCAAGTGCTTCGTGCTGCAGTGTTGCAGCACAACCTGTCCTTTCTCCACCACGTCGCGCGCGTAGTGGTAGTACACGTTGATGTGTTTTTTCCTCCTGTGCTGTGTCGGATTTATGGTCAGCAAGATGGAGTTGGAATTGTCCTCTTGACCCACCATAGGCTCCTGCTGCGGCACGCCCAGCTCCCCCAGCAACCTGTGGAGCCACACTGCTTCCTTGACCGCCTCGGCCAGAGCAATGTACTCTGCCTTCACTGTGGAGGTGGCGACGCATTCATGCTTCCTGCAACACCACAAGGCTGCTGCACCTGCAAGGAAGAACACATAGCCAGAAGTGGACTTCCTCTTGTCCACATCGCCGGCGTAGTCCGCGTCAGAGTAGCAGACCAGCCTCAAGGGGTGTGACCTCCCCTTCCCATCGTACTTTAAGTGCGTGTGGCGCGTTGATTGCAATTACCGGAGGATGCGCTTCACCGCTGTCCAGTGTAGTGGCCCAGGGTTGGCCACGTACCTGCTCACCTGACCCACCGCGTAGGCCCTAAACCTGCTCACCTGACCCACCGCGTACCTGCTCACCTGACCCACCGCATAGGCCAGGTCCGGCCGAGCCGCCACCATGGAATACATCAGGCTGCCCACCACCGATTGGTAGGACACCTCCGCCATTTCCTCCTTCTCCTCTTTAGTTTGCGGCGATATTGCTGCACTCAGCTCACAGCTTGTGGAGAACGGACTGTCCACTGGTTTGCAGTCCTCCATACCGTACCACTTCAGGACCTCAGCCACGTACTTGGCCTGCCCTAGCTCAAGCGTGCGCGCCCTCCGGTTCCGCGTGATGCTTACTTCGAGGTAGTAATCCAGCTCCCCCATATCCGTCATCTCAAATGAGCTGCTCAGCTGCTCCTTGAGCTGCTGCAAAGCTTCCAGATCTGATGAACACAGGATCAGGTCGTCCACATAGAGTGTGAAAATCTGATGGAGTCCCTTGTTGCGCCGCACGTACATGCTGTGGTCTGACTCACAGCGCTTGAAGCCGATCTCTGCCATGTAGCCGTCCATCTGTTGGTACCAGCACCTGGGCGCCTATTTTAGCCCGTACAAGGCCTTTCGCAGCTTGCACACCTTGCCCTCCGGTGCATCCACCCCCTCCGGCACCTCAAGGTAGATCTCCTTGTCGATGATGCCATTCAAGAATGCCGTCTTGACATCCGTGGATCTCCATGTCCTTTGCGGCTGCCACTACAAGGATCGTCCGGATGCTTGTGAACTTGGTGACAGGCGCAAACGTCTCATCGTAGTGTTCGCCTTTCCGCTGCGCATACCCCTTCACCACTAGCCGCGCCTTATACTTCTCCACCTTGTTGTCCTTGGTGAGCTTCACCTTGAACACCCACTTGGAGCTGATCACCTTCGCCCCCTCAGGCCAATCCACCAGCTCCCAAGTGTCCTTCTCAGCAAGGGACGCAAGTTCAGATTTTATTGCTTCGCCCCACTACTTCCCGTCAGGGCATGCAAGCGCCTCTTGCACAGTTTTCGGCTCCGTTGCGGCTGCCATCATGTACCGCGCCATGCCGACCCAGCGGCCCGTGCTCGCGTCATACCGCTTTGCTGCATTCCGTTGCCTCCGGCTGCGACGCGGTGACCTTTGCGACGCTAGCTGCTGGTCCTGCTGCTGCTCTGCTGCAACGTCGTCTTCGGTCGCGGGCTCCCCCGCGTCGGCTGCTGCATCCTCCGCTCCAAGGGCCCTTGGACCTGCTGCATTTCCCTGCTGTGCTCAAGCACCACCATCCTCCGAAGACCCGTCATCGACCTCTGCAGCAGCCGGCTCCTCCTCACACTCAAGGAGTTGGAACCACTCCCCTTGCTTTGGTGAGTGCACTGCATCGTTGTTGTTGTTGCTGCTGCAGTATCTCTACTGCTCATCAAATGTGACATCGCGGCTGGTGATGATGTCCTGCGTCCGTGGATGAAAGAGGCGGTATGCCTTGAGCACACTCTCGTACCCTACAAATGCGTACGCCTTTGCATGCGGGTCCAGTTTGGAGACTTTTCCTTGTGCTGCCTGCACCAACGCGTGTGCCTTGCACCCGAACGCCTTCAGGTGCTCCACACTTGGTTTGCGTCCGCTCCAAGCCTCATGCGGCATCTTCCAGCCGCCCTTCCCTTTCAGCACTGCCGTTGGGGTGAGGTTGGTGATGTAGCACGCCCTACTCACGGCCTCAGCCCACAGGCTCCGCGGCAACTTTGCGTCCACGAGCATTGTGAGCAGCGTCTGGTTCATACGCTCTGCCACTCCATTAGATTGAGGCGTGTACGGAGTGGTCGGTTGCCACTCAATGCCCTGTTCCTTCAGCCACCCTCCATAGCCCACGTACTTGCCGCCATTTTCGTTGCGTAGCGCTCTGAACTTTCGGCCTGTCTGCCTCTCCACCGCTACGACATACTTCTTCAGCCGGTCGTGCACATCGCTCTTCAGCTTCATGAAGTAGACGTAGAGTTTTCTGCTGCAATCATCGATGAATGTGACAAAGTATTGCACGCCCCCAATGGACGGCGTCTTGATCGGTCCGCACACATCACTGTGCACAACCTCGAGTAGGTTCTCGGCCCGCCACAGTCTATCTTCAAGCGGCTTGCGCTTTGCCTTGTCCACGATGCAAGGCTCGCACTTGTGCTTTGCAGAATCTGCTACTGCGTCTGTTGTACCGGTGATGTTGAGGCCATGAACCATGTCGTGCTTCACCATCTCTTGCACGATTGTGGGCGATGAGTGCCGTCAATGCCAGAGCTGCAAGTCAGCTCCCCCGCCTTTTGCGAGGTTGATGACGCGTGCTGGTGGGTCTGCTGCGTCTGTTGCGGAGGGGATGACCTTGGTCTCAATGATGTAGAGGCCTCCCTCGCTCTTCGCCTCGAGCACAGCCTCACCACCGTCGTCCATCCGCACGACTGTACCTTTCTTGCGGAAGAGCACTTCATAACCCTTTTTTGTCAAGCGGCTTACACTCAAAATGTCAGCTAGGCCAGGGACATATTGCACATTTTGGATAACACACTACACCTCTTTACCACCAACCACCACCTCTACGTGCACATCACTTTGGCCGGCCGCAGGTTCGACCTTGTCGTTGGCGACCACCATGGACTTTGTAGACTTGGTGTAGTTGATGAATCCCACCTTCTCGACTTGGGTATGCTCCTCCGCACCTGACTCAAGGCATCGCCCGTTCGCACCCTTCAGGTCGTGGTTCTTTGTGCCATTGAGGAGCGCCTTCTTGCCTTTGGCACCCTTGCTGCCAGCCTGCGCCTCCTCCGAGCACTCCTTGGCCCAATGGCATTCCTTGCCACATTTATGGCATGCACCCCTCTTGGAACTCTTGTTGCCGCCGCCCTTACCGCCACCTCGCTTGCTGTTGCTGCTGCCACACTGCGTTTTGGTGACCAGGGCAGTTAAGGATGATGAGGTCTCGCCACCACTCCGACGGTGCACCTCTCTGCGGATATACTCGGCGACTGCGTCGTAGGTGAGTTTATTCTCCTCCCAACCTCCCAGTACGGTGATGAGAGCATCCCAACTATCGGGTATAGCCATGAGGAGCGCCATCGCCTGCAAGAAGGCGTTGACATTGTATCAATGTTCCACATTGATACAAAGATGGGCGATGACATTATAGCCATTGTATCAATCTTCCACCCCACATCATTGCATTACGAGATAAGAGACTCACTCTACTGCATGGCGGAAATGACATCCTCACCCTCGTCGATCCTCACCGTCAAGAGTCGCTTCATTGCGAAGATTTTTTTGGCTAGGGATTTTGATTGGTGAATGGAGCAGAGCTTCTTCCACGCATCAGCTGCCAGGTCGCAGCAGTGGATGTAGCCCCACTGAGATTCATGAAGCACGGAGTATCAGCGCCTCCGTGTTCTTCTTCGCGAAGGTCTTCTTCTCCTTGTTCGTTGCGCTTGCATCTTGAACCTCTGTGCCCTTCATAAGCTCTAGCAGTCCCTTGTGTGCAAGGTAGGTTTCAAAATGCCACCACCACAGTCCAATCCAGTACCGCCCATGTACTTTTGGATGGGCGAGGACTCTGGCTTCTGCGCCATGATGAACTTCTGCGATAGACAGTCTCAAAGTGCAATGACGAAGTCGCCCGGAGCGACACACGCGTGCGTTGTGAAAGTCGTGAACGCCTTAGTAGGCAGGTCAAGGTCGTGGGCCCATAACCCTTTGTCAGGAATGCTGTTCTGGCATGCCCTGAACCACCTAAGTGTCCACGGCTACTTAGTGCAAAGTGACTTCCAAGGGAGGTGTGTGCTTTGGGTCGCCACAATACCAAGGGAGCAGAATTCTGGCAGAATACAGATTGCGGAAACTGAGAAAGTCTGAGAATCATTAATGGTTAGTTCTTTTGGTGAGATTACATCAGATTCTTATATCCTGTTATCTAAGCTTTCCAACACATCCAAGAACGCCCAAAATGGAGCAGTAGAGCCCCTGCTATGGCCGTCAAAGTAACCCTTGGTGGAGGCGCCCACAGTGCCTTGCACGCTAGGCAACGGGAGGCGTTTTGATGATGACCCGTCGGAGCACCTTTCCTCGCCTAGAAGTCAAGGAGAAGTTCACCCTGGTCAAGGAGGTCCCTCTGGTCACTTCATTCATGCCACTGGTGCATTTGGGGCTCGTTGGAGACGAACTCAGACCACTGCGGTGGAATAATCCCATCACCAATGACGGAGACCCAGATTCCACCCGCCGACCACCCGAACTTCGGATGGGGCTAACTTTCTGAATTCTCAACCAAATCGAGCAACTGAAAGCTCGAAACTGCATGGAAAAGTCCAATGCGTCCAAAGCTGTAATCAGATCAGACATCTGACCACTCTCTAGTGGTTGAACCAGGAAAACGGCAAACGGCATCCATGGCAGGAGCACTTTTTAACATTTCCCGGCTGACACTAATGCTAACCCTCCTTTTGTACCTGTGCTCTCTGAGGCCATCCGTGGTGTGTGCGCCATCATCGCAGCTGCAGCTGAACACCTGAATGATGATAGTGGCACGTACAATGCTGATCCAACCACACGCACCGCTACCAATCCTATTTGTGCATATGAATTCTTGCGTTGGTGCTCCACCGTCACAGGTCAGGCTGTCCAAAGTACGCTGACTGTCCACTTCAACACCTTGCTGATGCACGCGAACAAGGTTGCAGACGTCTACTGGGCCCATGGCATCATGCTCCTTTGTGAGCTTGGAGATGCTGCCCCTGGCCAGCTCTCAGCTGCCCACACTATGGTGAACGGTCTGATCTCAGAGCTCTCAAATCTTCTACGCGAGGTCAAGGCTGACGAGTTGGTGCTTTTTGCCGCTCTCCCCGTGCCCCCAAAGTCCCCACCTGGGGTAGGTGGCCTGTGGGACATTCTCTCTGAGCACCTTGATGCCTGGTGGACCAACCTGCAGAACAGACGCTAACACCACTCTGCTGTCACGGATGCCATTGCTCTCACCACCTCAGCCGCTTCATCTCCATCCTCCTCTCCCTCCTCTTCTGTCACATCAGCCTCAACTTTAGCAACCGCAGCACATGTAGCACAGGGTCACATTCACGGCAGGGACAGAGGCGGCAAAGAGAAGGACAAGAAGAAGGAAAACCCCTCTCATGCGCGGATAGGCTCCGTTGTCTGCTGCAACTGTGGGTCGAGCGACCACAGTGCCCGCAAGTGCCCTTCGCCTCCTGACAATGCATGCCTGGCAGTCGCAATGTATGCCTAGTGGGCCTGCACTGCTGATTCGTCCTCATTCGCATCGTCCTCCAGCTTGCGTGCCAGCCCCACCTCCTTGCTAGCGCACGCTCACTCCACGACCGGGACCTCCCTTGCTCCCACCTTCCCTTTACCATGGGGGTGGCCGCCTTCCTACGGTGCACCAACTTCCTCTGGCCCACCTTCCTTTGCTTACTCACCACCGCCATGGTTCCAGCCCACCTATCCGTCACTGTCCACATAGGCTGCACCATCTGTCTCCTCCCAGCCAGCCACGCCAGCGGCCTCCAAGGGCAACCATGAGCCAGAGGAGTGTCTCACTCACCTGCTCCGTCTCCGCGATCAAGGAAGTACGAGTGTGACTGCACGCCCTAGAGATCTTATGTGTAAGTGTGACGTTGCGTTACGTGGGGACCAGTCCGGGGGTGTTCAGGGGAGTCAGCCTGCATGTGCCCCATAGATATAGTTGTGGCAATCTGTGACCTTCCTCTCTGTCTTGCCGCCTGTGGCCAGTTCTCCTTGTCTGTTCTGGCTGTTGGCACTATTGCCACTTGTGGTGTTTTGTTGCCTGTTCGAGTGTTTGGGGGCTTCATGATCCTTGATTGAGGGCCACTCACCACATGACCTCTGTTCGCGCCACACTTGATACTCTCATTCCGGTCGGCTCTTTTCGTTTTCTCTGCACTGGCTCTAGCCTGATGCTCTCTGTCCATGGTGTTGGTGTTGTGCGGTTCGTTGGTCCTAGTGCTGATGTGTACCTACCAGATATGTTGTTTGTGCCCTCTCTCAAGGTCAGCTTGTTGTCTGTCACTATCCCGGACGAGCAGGGTATGAACTTCACTGCCTTTCGTGGTGTTGGCATAGTCTTGTTGCGTCTAGCTGGTCACGCTGTCCTACGTGGTGTATGCTGTGAGCGGCTATATTGCATCCCCTTGTTCGCTCCCGCCTCTTTCCCCACCAGCGCTGCCCTTGTCACTGTTGCTCCTTCACTCTCGCCTGAGCATGTTTGCCTGCTGCATCGTCGTCTTGGGCATGTGTACATCGATGCCATCACCAGCATGCTCTGTCTCCAGCGTGCAGTTAGCCTTCATCGTGCCTCCTTCCCGCTCCCTTGCTCCTCTGCTTGCCTCCTTGTGCCGAGGGCAAGATGCACCAGACCCCATTTTCCTCCTCTGATATTCACTCCTGGCATCCCCTTGAACTTGTCCATGCGGATGTTATGGGGCCGTTGTCCCATGACTTCCTCGGCGAGCAGGGTCGTTATGTCCTGTGCCGCACGGATGATTTATGTCGTTACTGTTGGATTTTCGCCTTTCGTCAGAAGAGTGATGTCTGTTTTGTCCTTGACTATTGGCTTGTCCAGGCTGAGCGTGCCTGTCAGTGATCCTTGCGTTTCTTTTGCAGTGACTGCGGAGGTGAGTTCATGGTACCCATTGTTCGTCTTCTTGAGACTCGTGGGGTCGGCATTAAGCTCATCGTCTCGTACACTCCCTAGCATAATAGGGTGTCTGAGTGGTCGAACCGCACGCTTGCTGACAACGTGCGTTCTCTACTCTCTGAGTCCGGTCTATCCCCCCTCTTTGCCTTTGGGGCCATGAGCTACATGACCTGGGTCTGGAATTGTGTGCCTCATGGCCTCCTCCCCCGGTCTATCACTCCGTTCGAACACTGGCATGGGCGCCGTGCTCACTTGCGCCCTGCTCGGGTGTGGGGCAGTATCATCGCTGCCCGTCTTCCCGACGACATTCACAATGGGAAGTCATCTCCCTGCAGTTGCCTCTGTACCTTCCTCAACGTCTTTGCTCGGTCTAAAGCTTGGTGTTTCTGGCATCCCGAGCGTCACCGTGTCATCGAGTCGCACGATGATTTGTTCTTTCAGTTGGTTTTTCTCTGTGATCTAGACCGTCACGCCTCTCCTTCCTTCCTCTCTTGGCTCTTTCCGCTTGGGGGGATCCTCCTACATCAGTCGCACCCTCATCGCCTAGTCTGTCAGTCTCTCCCATGTTTCACCCGTCCGTCATGCCCTCGTCCGCTATGCCCCCACCGTCGTTGTCATCGTCAGGTGGCCCTTCCCCCTCTGGGACGGTCACCCCTTCACCTCCGGCATTGTCACCTGCGTTGGCTAATGCTTCCTCATCACGTGGGCTATCACTCTTCATCTTCACCGTCCTCTCCTGAGTCACCTCCTGTCTCCTTTGAGTCCTCTTCTGTGTCTGCAGTCATTGTCCCACCTGTGATCACGGCTGCGCCTCCACCTGTCACACCTCTATCCCCATTTTTTTGTGGGGGGAGGCTGTGTACGCTCCTTGCGAGTGGCTCCTCTCACTCTGGCATTGCTCACTCTGCTCCTTCTACGTCCCAAACATGTTCAGAGTCCTTTCCTTGTCCTACTGGCCTTGATGCACTTTGGTTGGCCACTGGGATTGTACACCCCAACACTGGTCTTGGTTATTCCCTTACGAGTGAGTCCCAGCGGGCCATTGAGGCATCTGTGATAGGCAGTTTTGTCAAGTGCCACACCGCTGTCGGAGAAATCACACTGCCACCAGAACCCAGCACAATACATCACAGGCGTTGAGTCTCCTGATGCTCGATTGTGGGAGAAGCCTATGCATGAGGAGCTCGACGCTCTGGATGAGCATACCGTCTACGAGCTTATGGATCCGCCACCTAGTTGCAAAGCTGTCTTCGCACGTTAGGTCTTCCAACGGATGCAAAAGCCTGCCGACACTGCTGACCGCTACAAGGCACGCCTCACAGCCAATGGGTTCTGCCAGATCCCCGGCGTTGATTTTGATGAGATGTTTGCGCCTGTGGGATGGTACACCACAGCAAGGGCTCTCCTCAACTTGGTCGCTTACCATGATTGAGAACTGGAACAGATGGACGTCAACAACGCGTTCTTGCACACACATCTTGATGATAAGATTTCCATGGTGCAGCCACTCGGATTCACCAATGGCACTGAGAAGCTGTGGCAACTGCGGAAGGCCCTCTATTGCCTGAAGCAGTCACCACATATGGAACTTGGAAATAACCTCCAGCCTCGAGAAGGAGGGGTACCCACACAGCACATTTGACACTGCACTCTTTGTGAGCCAACAGCCTACACCGTTTGTCACAATCCTGGTGTACATTAATGACTTCTTGATCGCTTCACCCAGCATCTTAGCAGTGTGCTCAGTGAAGGTGCTATTGCAATCAGCATACAAGGCGAAGGACCTAAAACCTGCTTGAGTATTCCTGAGGATGGACCTTGAGTGTTATCGCCATCAGCACACTCCCCATGTCCACCAGGTTTTGTATGTGAAGAGCATGGAAGAGATACTTGCGTCCCATCTTGAGTCTGTGACAACTGCGTCGACGTCGATGATCCCGCAGGTTAGAGGTTGCTTAAGACACTGGACGTTTCCAGGCTAGGGAAGCCGGTGGATGTCACCGAGTACCTTCGAGCCATCGGCTCCCTTGTGTACATTGCCACAACTACGAGGGCAGACATGGCCTTTGCAGTGAACTTCCTGGCACAGTTCTTACAGTGTCCACGGTCACGTCACCTAGAGGCAGCACTGCGAGTGGTGTGCTATGCGCTTTCCACAGCACGGCTTGGGCTGTGCTACAGGGCATAGCCATTTGTTGTTCTTGATGGATATGATGACAGTGACTGGGCCCATGGCGTTGATGCGCACAGCCGCACCAGGTACATCATCCTTGCCTGTGGAGCCGCAATGTCTTGGAAGAGTTACAAGCAGGATTGCCTGGCACGGAGCTTGAGTGAGGCCGAGTATGTAGCAATTGGTGCCAGCACATGTGAGACTATTTGGTTGTGTTGACTGTTACAGCAGCTACGTGTGCCCATTCGCTGCATCACCCTTTGTTTTAACATTCAGGGTACAAAGGCCATCATTGAGCACGATGTCATACATCACACACACATACACACACACACACACACACACACACACACACATACACACACACACACACACACACACACACACACACACACACACACACACACACACACACACACACACACACACAAAAATAACATTGAGAATCATTTTATACGTGAGCACATTGCTGTAGGTGATGTTGGCGTCGTCTGGGTTGACACTCGCCAGCAGCGAGCTGACTTTCTCACAAAGGCGCTGAGCAGAAGCATCTTCCAAGTGAGAGTGCATACAGTAGGCCTGTTTCATGCTCGTGATGCGCCTGGATGATGTTGCTTGCGCACGCGATTTCATCTGTGTGTCTGTACACTTTGTTGTCGCGTGGTGGGCCTGTTGCCATTTATGCCTCTTATTGCAGTTGTCCTTGTGGTGCTCATATGTGTGCATGCATCGCCTGCGGGTCATGAAGGACTGTTGGCGTGTCGCCAACACGTGTTGACCTCTGGGCTTGGTGCTCACTTCTCATCCATGCAAGTGACTGACGAGCTTCTCGATGCTTGATGACACACCATCTTCTGGTGTGGTGGTCGAAGAGACATGGTGACAGGTTTGTGGACGGGCTACTGACAGGTTGCGCAAGGCCACCATGGAAGGGCAGACTACATTTGCATAGGACTTCGTACATCAATTCTTCATTTTGTTATCATAGTCTTGTGCTCTTGGGGGAGGGGGGCGCATTATGTACAGTAGGCAGCCAGGGTTTGACCCCCATAGGCAAAAAGCTGCCGGTTTTCTGACAGTGGCATCAGCGAGAAATAGGGACTTGTAGTTCCAGTCTTGTTGTGGAAGAACCCCTATGATTGAAGGTGATCTCGTTTCCACCCGACCGTGGGATGCACAACCCACGCACGGCTCTCTCTAGATCCGCAGACTCTCTTGTCGTGACTCTCTAGTTTTCTAACCTATGCACATCCATGGCTATCGCTTGGATCCAATTCTGTGTGTGTGTGTGTGTGTGTGTGTGTGTGTGTGTG
>SZWC01004820.1:148489-166039 GCA_023375785.1 Penium margaritaceum | reverse complement strand
TTAGACGCAGTAACACGCACTTACACGCACTTACACGCATTTACACGCACTTATACGCACTTATGCACACTTACATGCACTTACACACACTTGTACGCACTTACACGCACTTACACAAACTTACACGCACTTTAACCACACTTACACGCACTTACATGCACTTACACGTACTTACATGCACTTACACACACATGCACACACTAACACGCACTTACACGCACTTGCACACACTTATACGCACTTATACGCACTTACACGCACCTACACACACTTACACGCAGTTAGTCACACTTACACTCACTCACATGCACATATACACACTTACACGCACTTACACGAACTTACACAAAATTACACCCACTTAAACTGCACTTACACGCACTTACACGCGCTTAGACGTACTTACACGCACTGTCACGCACTTACACAAACTTACACATACTTACACATGCTTACATGCACTTATACGTACTTACATGCACTTACTTGCACGTACACGTTCTTACACATACTTACACATACGTACACGCACTTACATGCACTTATATGCACTTACACAAACTTACACACACTTACACGCACTTACACATACTTAAACATACTTACACGCACTTACACGCACTTACACATACTTACACGCACTTACACGCACTTACACGAACTCAAACTGCACTAACACACACTTATACATACTTACACGTACTTATACAAACTTACACATGCTTACACGCACTTACACTCACTTACACGAACTTAAACCGCACTTACACGTACTTACATGCACTTACATGCTCTTACACGCACTTACACGCACTAACATGTACTTACACGTACTTACACGTACTTACACGCACTTACATGTACTTACACGCACTTACACGCACTTATACGCACTTACACGCACTTATACATACTTACACGCACTTACACGTACTTACATGCACTTACACGCACTTACACACACTTACACAAACTTACATTCACTTACACGAACTTACACGTACTTACACACACTTACACGCACTTACACGCACTTACACTCACTTACACACACTTACACGCACTTACACAAACTTACATTCACTTACACGAACTTACACGTACTTACACACACTTACACGCACTTACACGCACTTACACTCACTTACACACACTTACACGCACTTACACAAACTTACACGTCCTCAAACGCACTTACACGCACTTACACGCACTTACACGCACTACACACACTTACACGCACTGACAGCACTTTCACGCACTTACACGTACTTACACGTGCTTACACGTGCTTACACGCACTTACACGCACTTACACGCACTACACACACTTACACGCACTGACAGCACTTTCACGCACTTACACGTACTTACACGTGCTTACACGTGCTTACACGCACTTACACGCACTTACACGCACTTACACGCACTTACTTGTACTTACACGTACTTACACGTACTTACACGTACTTGCACGCACTTACACGCACTTACACGCACTTACACACACTTATACATACTTACACCCACTTACACGCACTTACACGCACTTACACGCACGTATACGCAGTTATACACACTTACACGCACTTACACACACTTACATGCACTCACATGCTCTTACACGTACTTACACACACTTACACATACTTACATACACTTACAAGCACTAACACACACTTACATGCATTGACACACACTTATACGTACTTACACACACTTACACGCACTTACACATACTAACACGTACTCACATGCACTTACACGTACTTAGACACACTTACATGCACTTACACGTACTCACACGTACTTACATGCACTTACACGCACTTACATGCACTTACAGGCACTTACATGCACTTACACGTGTTTACATTAACTTACACACACTTATACACACTTACACGCTTTTGCACATACTTATACGCACTAACACACACTTACACGCACTAACACACACTTAAACGCACTTATATGCACTTACACACACTTAAACATACTTACACAAACTTACACAAACTTACACACACTTATACGCACTTACACGAACTTACACGCATTTAAACCACACTTACACGCACTTACACGCACTAACACGCACTTATACACACTTACATGCACTTACACACACTAACACACACTTACACACTTACACGTACTTACATGCACTAACATGCACTTATACGTACTTACACATACTTCTATGCACTTACACCCACTTAAACTGCACTCACATGTACTTAAACGCACTTACAGGCACTTACACGCACTTACACGTACTTACACAAAGTTACACGCACTTACACTTACTTACACGCACTTACACGCACTTACATGCACTTACACGCACTTACACGCACTTATACGCACTTACACGTACTAACACACACTTACTTGCACTTACAAGTATTTACACCCCCTTACACGCACTTACACGCACTTACACGCACTTACACGTGCTTACATGCACTTACACGTACTTACACGCACTTACTTGCACTTACACGTACTTACACATACTTATACGCACTTACATGTACTTACACACACTTACATGAACTTACACGTACTTATACGCACTTATACATACTTACACGCACTTACACGCACTTACACGTGCTTACATGCACTTACACGTACTTACACGCACTTACTTGCACTTACACGTACTTACACATACTTATACGCACTTACATGTACTTACACACACTTACATGAAGTTACACGTACTTATACCCACTTGTACATACTTACACGCACTTACATGCACTTACACGCACTTTCACATACTTACACGCACTTACACACAAGTACACGCATTTACACACACTTACACGAACTTTAACCACACTTACACACACTTACACACACTTACACGCACTTATACGCACTTACACACACTTTTAGCACTTACACGCACTTACACATACTTACACGAACTTACACGTACTTACACTCACTTACACAAACTTAAACCGCACTAACACCCACTTACATACACTTACACGCTCTTCCACGCACTCACACGTACTAACACGCACTTACACGCACTTACACACACTTACATGCACTTACATGCGCTTACACGCACTTACATGCACGTACACGTACTTACATGCACTTACATACACTTATACGTACATACATGCACTTACACGCACTTACACGAACTTACACACAATTATACGCACGTACACGCACTTACACTCACTTACACGCACTTACACATATTTACACACAGTCACACGTACTTACACACACTTACACGTACTTACACACACTTACACGTACTTACACATGCTTATATGCACTTACACGCACTTACACGCACTTACACGCACTTACACACACTTACACACACTTACACGCATTTATATGCACTTACACGTACTTAAATGCACTTACACACACTTACATGCACTTACACGCTTTGGCACGCACTTACACGCAATAATATACACTTACACAAACTTACACGCACTTACACGATCTTACACGCACTTACACGAATTTACACGCACTTAAACCACACTTACGCATACCTACACACACTTACACACACTTATATGCGCTAACAGGCACTTACACACTCTTACACACACTTACACGTATTTACACACACTTATACACACTTACACGCACTTACACGCACTTACACGTACTTACACGCACTTATACGTACTTACACACACTTACACGCACTTACATGCACTTAAACAAACTTACACGAAATTACACCCACTTAATCTTACACGCATACTTACACGTATTTACACGCACTTACACAAACGTACACGCATTAACACGCACTTACACGTACTTACACGCACTTACACGTACTGAGATGTACTTACACGCATTTACACGCACTTACACATACTTATATGCACTCACACGCACTCATACACACTTACACACACTTACACGTATTTACAAGCACTTACACGTACTTACACACACTTACCACGTACTTACATGCACTTACACGCACTTACACGCACTTACAGGCACTTATACGAACTTATATTCCCTAACACAAACTTACACGTACTTACACACACTTACACGCACTTACACATACTTACACGCACTTACACGAACTTACATTCACTTACACAAACTCACACGTATTTATACGCACTTACACGCACTTACACGCACTTACACGCACTTACATGCACTTATACGTACTTACTCACACTTACACACACTTACACGCACTTACACGCACTTACACGCACTTACACGCACTTACATGCACTTATACGCACTTGCACACACTTACACGTGCTTATACGCCTCACATGCACTTACATATACTTACACGCACTTACTTGCACTTACACGTACTTACACACACTTACACGCACTTACACACACTTACACGTACTTACACACACTTACACGCACTTTCACGCACTTACATACACTTACATGCACTTACATGTACTTACAGGAATTTATGCGTACGTACACGAACTTACACGTACTTTCACACACTCACACACATTACATGCACTTATACACACGTACACGCAGTTACACACACTTACACGTACTTACACACACTTACACGAACTTACACGTACTTACATGCACTTATACGCACTTACACGCATTTACACACACTTACACACAATTACACGTACTTATACGTATTTACACGCTCTCACACACTCTTATACAACCTTACATGCACTGATACATACATATATGCACTTACACACACTTACATGCACTTACACGCACTCACGCATTTACACGCACTTACACAAACTTACATGCACTTATACACACTTACATGCACTTACAGGCACTTACACGCATTGATACACACTTACACACACTTATACACATTTACACACACTTATCCATACTTACAGGTACTCACACGCACTCACACGCATTTATACACACTTATACGCACCTACACACACTTACACGCACTAATACGCACTTAAAGACACTTACACGCACTTACACGTACTGACACACACTTACACGCACTGACACATACTTACACGTACTTACACGCACTTATACGTACTTACACAAACTTACACGCACTTACATGCACTTATACACACTTACATGCACTCACACACACTTACACATACTTACACGGACTTATACACTTTTACACACACTTACACACACTAACACACACTTACACCCACTTACACACACTTACACGCACTTATACGCACATACACACACTTATACACACTAACACATAGGCATGAAAATCCAGATATATCTGTCCCTTTTTGGAGGTATCCGCTATCTGGATAGTTGCCTCAAATATCCGGATACTTACGGATACTTGCGGATACTTGCATCCGGATAGTTCAACGGAAAGAAGTACGGATACACCCCGATACTTCTACGGATACCAGCGGATACCTCTGGATACTTACAGGCACCTTCAGAAAAAGCCACATATCTCTAGCTGATATCCACATCCACATATATACGGATGTATCCGGATATCCTTCTAAGTTGTTTTCCAGGTACTATCTGCTATCCGAATACTGGAAGGATAGTGCAGATACCCCGGATAGCGGATATTGTTTTAAAATGCCTACTTACACGCACTTACACGAACGTATACGCACTTCATCCACACTTACACGCACTCACACGCACTTACACGCACTTATATGCACTTACAGGCACTTAGACATACTTACACGCACTTGGACGCACTTACACGCACTTATACACACTTACATGCACTTACACGCACTAACATGTACTTACACGTACTTACACGTACTTACACGCACTTACACGCACGTACACACACTTACACGTACCTTCATGCACCTACACGTACTTATACATACTAACACGCACTTACACACACTTACATGCACTTACGCACACTTACACGTACTATCACAAACTTACACGTACTTGCACGCACTTATACGCACTTATATGCACTTATACACAGTTATACACACTTACACGTACTTACATACAGTTATACGTACTTGCACGCACTTATACGCACTTACACGAACTTACATGAAATCAATTATACGCAATAACACACACTTACACGCACTTGCACGCACTTATATGCACTTACACGCACTTACACGCACGTATACGCACTTACAGGCACTTATATGCACTTACACGAACTTACATTCACTTACACAAACAAACACGTGTTTACACGCACTTACACGTACTTACACACACTTACATACACTTACACGCACTTACACACACTTACACACACTTACACGTACTTACGCGCACTTACACGTACTTACACGCACTTACACGCACTTACTTGCACTTTCACATACTTACACGCACTTATATGTACTTACATGCACTTATACGCACTTACACACACTTACACGCACTTACACGTACTTACATGAACTTACACGTACTTACACGTACTGCCACGCACTTACACGTACTTACACGTACTTACACGTACTTATACGCACTTTCACGCACTTATATGTTCTTCCACGTACTTACACGTACTTACAGGAACTTACACGCACTTACACGAACTAACACGTACTTACACACGCTTACACATACTCACACACTTACACCTACGTACATGCAGTTACACGCACGTACACGCACTTACACACACTTACACATACATATACGTACGTTTTTGTACTTACCCGCACTTACATGCACTTACATGCACTTACACGCACTTACACACACTTACACACACTTACACAAACTTACACGTACTTACACGTACTTACACACACTTATATGAACGTACATGCACTTACACGCACTTACACATACTTACACACACTTACACGCACTTATACGTACTTACACGCTCTCACACGCTCTTGCACGCTCTTACACGCACTTATACATACTTATATGCACTTACTTGTGCTTACACGCACTTACACGCACTTTCACGCATTTACACACACTTACACAAACTTACACGCACTTACATGTACTTACACACACTTAAACGCACTTACACGTACTGACACACACTTACACGCACTTACACGTACTTACACGCACTTACACATACTTACACGTACTCACACGCACTCACACGCACTTACACGCACTTACACGCACTTACACGTACTGACACGCACTTACACGCACTTACATGCACTTACATGCACTTACACGCACTTACATGCACTTACATGCACTTACACGCACTTACACATACTTACACGTACTCACACGCACTCACACGCACTTACACGCACTTACACGCACTTACACGTACTTATACGCCCGTACATGCACTTATTCGTACTTACATGCACGTATACATACGTACACGCACTTACACGCACTTATACGTACTTACACGCGCTTACATGTACTTACACGCACTTACATGCACTTACATGCACTTACACGCACTTACATGCACTTACACGCACTTACACACACTTACACACACTTATACGCTTTTACACACACTTATATGAACGTACATGCACTTACACGCACTTACACACACTTACACACACTTATACGCTTTTACACACACTTATATGTACTAACACGCACTTACACCCACTTACACGCACTTACATGCACTTACACGCACTTACACGCACTTACACACACTTATACGCACTTACACATAGGCATGAGAATCCGGAAAAATTCGTCCCTTTTTGGAGGTATCCGCAATCTGGATATATTCACCAGTCAGGTATCCGCTATCCGGATAGTTGCCTCAAATATCCGGATACTTACGGATACTTGTGGATACTTGCACTATCCTGAAAGTTCAACGGATAGAAGTACGGATACATCCGGATACTTGTATGGATACCAGTGGATACCTCCGGATACTCACAGACACCTTTAAAAAAAGCCACATATTTCCAGCTGATATCCACATTCAGATGTATCCGGATGTATCCGGATATCCTTCTAAGTTGTTTTCCAGGTACTATCCGCTATCCGGATACTGAACGGATAGTGCGGATACCCCGGATAGCGGATAATGTTTTCTCATGCATACTCACACGCACTTACACGATCTTACATGCACTTCAATCACACTTACACGCACTTACATGCACTTACATGCACTTACACGCACTTACACGCACTTACACGCACTTACACACACTTACACGCACTTACACACACTTACACGCACTTACACGCACTTACACATACTTGCATGAACTTACACAAAACTACACCCACTTTAAGTGCACTTACACACACCTACACACACTTACACGAACTTACACATACTTCTACGCACTTACACGCACTTACACACACTTACATGAATTTAAACTGCACCTACACGTACTTACATGTACTTACACACACTTACATGCACTTACTTGCACTTTTAGCACTTACACGCACTTACACGCACTTACACGCACATACACGTACTTACACGCACTTACACGCACTTACACATACTTACACGTACTTACACGCACTTAAACTCACTTATACGAACTTAAACTGCACTTACACACACTTACATGCACTTACACGCTCTTACACGTACTCACAGGCACTAACACGCACTTACACGCACTTATATACATTTACACACACTTACACGCACTTATACGCACTTACACGCGCTTACATGTACTTACACGCACTTACACGGACTTACACGCACTTACACACACTTACACGTACTTATACAGAATAACATGCACTTACACACACTTACATGCACTTACACGCTCTTACACGTACTCACAGGCACTAACACGCACTTACACGCACTTATATACATTTACACACACTTACACGCACTTACATGCACTTACATGCACTTACACATACTTACAAGCACTTACACGCACTTACACGTACTTAAACGTACTTACACGCACTTACACACACTTACACGAACTTACATTCACTTACACAAACTAACACGTACTTACACGTACTTATATGTACTTTTAGCACTTTCATGTACTTACACACACTTACACGCACTTACACGCACTTACACATACTTACACGTACTTACACGGACTTACACGCACTTATGCGCACTTACACAAACTTACATTCACGTACACGAACTTATACACACTTACACGTACTTACACACACTTAGACAGACTTACACGCACTTACATGCACTTACACGTACTTACACATACTTACACGTACTTACACACACTTACACACACTTCCATGTACTTACACGTACTTATACAGACTAACATGCACTTACACACACTTACACGTACTTATACGTACTTACATGTACTTACACACACGTACACACACTTACACGCACTTATACACACTTACACGCACTTACACGCACTTACACGCACTTGTACACACTTACACGCACTTACAGGAACGTACACGTACTTACACAAACTAACACATACTTACACACGCTTACACGTACTTACATGCACTTACATGCACATACACGCAGTTACATGCAATTACACGCACTTACACGTACTTATACATACTTACACGCACTTACACACACTTACACGTACTTACACGCACTTACACGCACTTACACGTACTTACACGCACTTACACGCACTTACACAAACTTATAGGCACTTACACACACTTATACGCACATACACACACTTACATGCACTCACACGCACTTACACGCACTTACACGCTCTTACACGCTCTGAGACGACCTTACACGTACTTACACGCACTTACACACACTTACACACATTTACACATACTTACGCAAACGTACATGCAATTACACGTACTGACACGCACTTACACACACTTACACGCACTTATACAAACTTACACATACTTACATGCACTTACACGCACTTACACGCACTTACACGCACTTACACACACTTACATGCACTTAAACGCACTTACATGTACTTACACGCACTTACATGCACTTATACACACTTACACGCACTTATACGCTTTTACACACACTTACACGCACTAACACGCACTTACACATACTTACACGTACTTACACGTACTTACACACACTTACACGTACTTATACGCACTTACACGCACTTACACATACGTGTACGTACTTACACGCACTTACACGAACTTACATACACTTAAATCACACTTACACGCACTTACACACACTTACACGCACTTATACAAACTTACACATACTTACATGCACTTACACGCACTTACACGCACTTACACGCACTTACACACACTTACATGCACTTAAACGCACTTACATGTACTTACACGCACTTACATGCACTTATACACACTTACATGCACTTATACGCGTTTACACATACTTACACGCACTAACACGTACTTACATATACTTACACGTACTTACACGTACTTACACACACGTACACGTACTTATACGCACTTACACGCACTTACACATACGTGTACATACTTACACGCACTTACACGAACTTACATACACTTGAATCACACCTACACGCACTTACATGCACTTACACGCACTTACATGCACTTACACGTACTTACACATACTTACACACACTTACACACACTTACATGCACTTACACGCACTTACACACACTTACACGTACTTACACGCACCTATACGCACTCACATGCACTTACACACACTTACACGCACCTACACGTACCTACACGCACTTACACACACTTACATGCACTTACACGTACTTACACACACTTACACACACACATACACACACTAACACGTACTTGGATGCACTTACACACACTTATACGCACTTACACATACTTACGCGCACTTACGCGTACTTAGTTGTACTTACACTCACTTACATGCACTTAGACGCACTTACACGCTTTTGTACAAACTTACACAACATTACACCCACTTAAACTGTACTTACATGCACTTTCACGCACTTAGACGCACTTATACACAATTACACGCACTTACACGCACTTACACGCACTTACACGAACCTAAACCGTACTTACACGCACTTACACACACTTATATGCACTTACACGCACTTATACGCAGTTATACGCACTTACACAAACTTACACGTAATTACACGTACTTACACGTACTTACACACACTTACTTGCACGTACGTGCACTTTCACACACTTACACGGACTTACACGCAGTTACACGCAGTTACACGCACTTACATGCACTTACATGCACTTACATTCACTTACACGCACTTACATGCACTTACACACACTTACACGCTTTTACACACACTTATACGCACTAACAGACACTTACACGTACTTATACGTACTTACACGCACTTACATGCACTTACACACATTTACACACACTTACACACACTTACACGAACTTACACACACTTCTACATACTAACATGCACTTACACGAACTTACTCATACTTACACCACACTTACATGGACTTACACATACTTACACGTACATACACGCACTTACACACACTTACACGCACTTAGACGCACTTACACACACTTACACGAACTTACATGCACTTACACACACTTACACGCACTTACACATACTTACACGCACTTACATGCACTTACACACACTTACACACACTTACACGTACGTACACGCACCTACACACACTTACACACACTTACATGCACTTTTACGCACTTACACGCACTTACACACACTTACATGCACTAACATGCACTTATAAGCACTTGCACGTACTTACGCGTACTTATACGCACTTACACGTACTTACACATACTTCCATACACTTACACACACTTACATACACTTACATATACTTACACGCACATACACGTACGTACACGCACTTATACGCACTTACACAGACTTAAACTGCACTTACATGCACTTATACACACTTATACACACTTACACGCACTTACACGTACTCACACGCACTCACACAAACATTAACCGCACTTACACACCATTACACACACTTACACGCACTTACATGCACTTACAAGCATTTACACGTACTTACACAAGCTTACACGTACTTACACGTACTTACACGCACTTACACGTACTTATACATACTTACACACACTTACACACACTTATACACACTTACACGCACTTACACGTACTTACACATACCTACACGCACTTACATGCACTTACATGCACTTACAAGTACTTATAAGTACTTACACGCACTTACACGTACTTACACACTTTTACATACACTTACACGCACTAACACGCACTTAGAGGCACTTAAACGAACTTACACACACACGCACTTACACGCACGTACACGCACGTACACGCACTTACACACACTCACAGGAACTTACATGCACTTACACAAACTTACACGTACTTATACGCACTTACACGCACTTACACACACTTACACGTACTTTCTTGCACTCACACGCATTTACACGCACTTTCACACACTTATAAGTACTTACACGCACTTACACACACTTATACAAACTTACACGCACTTACACACACTTACACGCACTTACATGTACTTACACATACTTACACGCACTTACACGTATTAACACACACTTACACAAACTTACACACACTTACACACACTTACGTGCACGTACACACACTTACATAGACTTACACGCACTTATACACACGTACACACACTCACACGTACTTACACACACTTACACGCACTTATACATACTTACACACACTTACACATACTTACACGCACTTACATGCACTTACATGCACTTACAAGTACTTGTAAGTACTTACACGCACTTACACGTACTTACACGCTTTTACATACACTTACACGCACTAACACACACTTACATGCACTTACACGCAGTTATACGTACTTATATGCAATTATACGCACTTAATTGCACTTACACACACTTACATACACTTATACGTACTAACACACACTTACACACATCTACACCACACTTATACGTACTTACACACACTTGCACGCACTTATACGCACTTACACTTACTTATACGCACTTATACGCACTTATACGCACTTACATGCACTTACGTGCACTTACATGCACTTAGATGCACTTACACATAGTTACACGCACTTACACGCACTTACACGCACGTACACGCACTTACACGCACTTACACGCACTTATACGTACCTACAGTCACTTATATGCACTTACACACACTTACATGCACGTACTTACACACACTTACGCAAACATACATTCACTTACACATACGTACACGTAATTACACGCACTTACACGCACTTACACGTACTTACACGCATTTACACACACTTATATGCACTTACACACACTTACACACACTTACACGCACTTACACGTACTTATACTCACTAACACGCACTTACACGAACTGACAGTCGCTTACACGAACTTACACGTACTTACGCGTACTTACACGTACTTACACGCACTTACACGGACTTACACGCACTTACACACACTTACACGCACTTACACCAACTTACACGCACTTACACGTATGTACACCCACTTACATGTACTTACATGCACTTATACGCACTTACACGTGCTTACACGCACATACACGCACTTATATGCACTCACATGCACTTACTTGCACTAACAAATACTTACACGTACTTANACTTATACTCACTAACACGCACTTACACGAACTGACAGTCACTTACACGAACTTACACGTACTTACGCATACTTACACGTACTTACACGCACTTACACGGACTTACACGCACTTACACACACTTACACGCACTTACACCAACTTACACGCACTTACACGTATGTACACCCACTTACATGTACTTACATGCACTTATACGCACTTACACGTGCTTACATGCACATACATGCACTTATATGCACTCACATGCACTTACTTGCACTAACAAATACTTACACGCACTTACAGGCACTTAAACAAACTTACACACACTTACACGCACTTACACGCACGTACACGCACTTACACACACTCACAGGAACTTACATGCACTTACACAAATTTACACGTACTTATACGTACTTACACGCACTTACACACACTTACACGTACTTTCTTGCACATACACGCATTTACACGCACTTTCACGCACTTATAAGTACTTACACTCACTTACACACACTTATACGAACTTACACGCACTTACACACACTTACACGCACTTACATGTACTAACACATACTTACACGCACTTACACGCATTAACACACACTTACACAAACTTACAAACACTTACACACACTTACACGCACGTACACACACTTACATGCACTTACACGCACTTATACATACGTACACGCACTCACAAGCACTTACACACACTTACACGCAATTATACATACCCAACACACTTACACATACTTACACGCACTCACACGCACTTACATGCATTAACACGCACTTACACACACTTATACGTACTTACACATACTTACACGCATTTACATACACTTACATGCACTTACATGCACTTACACATACTTACACGTACTTATACACACTGTCACTCACTTTTAGCACTTACACACACTTACACGCACTTACACAAACGTAAACGTACTTACACACACTTACACTCACTTAAACCATACTTACACGCAATTGTATACCCTTACACGCTATTACATGCACTCACACGCACTAACACGCACTTACACACAGGTACACGCACTTTCATGCACTTAAACACACTTATACACACTTACACGCACTTACACACACACGTACTTATACGCACTTACACGTACTTACATGCACTTTCACACACTTACACGAACTTACATTCACTTACATAAACTTACACATACTTACATGCACTTACACGCACTTACATGCACTTACACACATTTACACACACTTATACGCACTTACACGTACTTACACGCACTTACATGTACTTACACGCACTTACACAAACTGACAGTCACTTACACAAACTTACACGTACTCACACGTACTTACACGTACTTACACGTACTTACACGCACTTACACGCACTTACACGCACGTAAACACACTTACACACACTTACACGTACTTACACATACTTGCACGCACTTACACGTACTTACACGCACTTACACACACTTACACACACTTTCACACATTTACACGTACTTACACACACTTACACGCACTTACACGTACTTACTTGTACTTACACGTACTTACACATACTTACATGCACTTACACGCACTTACACACACTTTCACACATTTACACGTACTTACACACACTTACACGCACTTACACGTACTTACTTGTACTTACACGTACTTACACATACTTACATGCACTTACACGCACTTACACGCACTTCCACACAATTACACGCACTTACACGCACTTACACGCATTGACACGCACTTACACACACTCACAAGAACTTACATGCACTTACACGAACTTACACGTACTTATACGGACTTACACACACTTACACACACTTACACGCACGTTCTTGCACTTACACATACTTAAACGCACTTACACGCACTTACACAAACTTACACGCATTTACACACACTTTCACGCACATACACGCACTTACACACACTAACACGTACTTACATACACTTACACACACTTACATTTACTTATACATACTTACACAAACATACACAAAGTTACATCCACATAAACTGCACTTGTACGCACTTACACGCACATAAACACACTTACATGCACTTACACGCACTTACACGCACTTACACGAACTTAAACCGCACTTACACGCACTTACACACGCTTACAAGCACTTACAGTCACTTACATGCACTTACACGCACTTACACGAACTTAAACCGCACTTACACGCACTTACACACGCTTACAAGCACTTACAGTCACTTACATGCACTTACACGCACTTACACAAACTTACACGTACTTACACACACTTATACGCACTTACATCCACTTACACACACTTACACGCACTTACACACACTTACATGCACTAACACGTACTTACACGCATTTAGTTGCACTTACACGCACTTACACCCATTTACACGCACTTACACGCACTTACACGTTCTTACACGTGCTAACATGCACTTACACGTACTTACACGCACTTACTTGCACTTACACGTACTTACACGTACTTACACGTACGTACACGCACTTACATGCACTTATACGCACTTACACATAATTACATGCACTTACATGCACTTACACGGACTTACACAAACTTAAACTGCACTTACACGCACTTACACACATTTATACGTACTTACACGAACTTAGACACACTTATACGCATTTATACGCACTTACACGCACTTACACGCACTTACACGCACTTACACGCACTTACACGCACTTACACGCACTTACACGCACTTACACGCATTTATACGCACTTACACGCACTTACACGCACTTACACGCACTTACACGCACTTACACGCACTTACACGCACTTACACGCACTTACACGCACTTACAGGCACGTACTTTCTTGCACTTACACGCACTTACACGCACTTACATGCACTTACATGTACTTACACGCACTTACACACACTTACATACACTTACACAAGCTTACACGTACTTACACACACTTACATACACTTACACGAACTTACATGCACTTTCATGCACTTACACATACTTAAACACACTTACACGCACTTACACGCACTTATACGCACATACATGCTCTCACACGCTCTTGCACGCTCTTACACGCACTTATACATACTTACATGCTCTTACATGCACTTACACGCACTTACACGCACTTATACATACTTACATGCTCTTACATGCACTTACACGCACTTACACGTACTTTCACGCATTTACACGCACTTACACAAACTTACACGCACTTACATGCACTTACACACACTTACACGCACTTACACGTACTGACACACACTTACATGCACTTACACACACTTTTACATGCTTACAGGTACTCACACGTACTCACACATACTTACACGCACTTACACGCACTTACATGCACGTTTACGCCCTTCCTTGTACTTATTCATACTTACATGTACTTACACATACTTACACGCACTTACACGCACTTATACGCAGTTACACGCACTTACATGCACTTACACGCACTTACATGCACTTACACGCACTTACATGCACTTACACGCATTTACACACACTTACAGACACTTATACGCTTTTACACACACTTACATGCACTAACTCGCACTTACACCCACTTACACGCACTTACATGCACTTACACGCACTTACACGCACTTACTCATAGGCATGAGAATCCGGATATATTCGTCCCTTGTTGGAGGTATCCGCAGTCCGGATATATTCACCAGTCAGGTATCCACTATCCGGATAGTTGCCTCGAATATCCGGATACTTACAGATACTTGCACTATCCAGAAAGTTCAACGAATAGAATACGGATACATCCGGATACTTTTATGGATACCAGCGGATAGCTCCGGATACTCACGGACACCTTCAGAAAAAGCCACATATCTCCAGCTGATATCCACATCCGGATACATCCGGATGTATCCGGATATCCTTCTAAGTTGTTTTCCAGGTGTTATCTGCTATCCGGATACTGGACGGATAGTGCGGATACCCCGGATAGCGGATATTGTTTTCTCATGCATACTTATACGCACTTTCAC
>SZWC01004820.1:109857-144574 GCA_023375785.1 Penium margaritaceum | reverse complement strand
GCACTTACATGCACTTACACGCACTTACACACACTTACACACACTTATATGCTTTTACACACACTTACACGCACTAACACGCACTTACACCCACTTACACGCACTTACATGCACTTACACGCACTTACATGCACATACACATAGGCATGAGAATCCGGATATATTTGTCCCTTTTTGGAGGTATCCGCAATCCGGATATATTCACCAGTCAGGTATCTGCTATCCGGATAGTTGCCTCAAATATCCAGATACTTACGGATACTTGCGGATACTTTCACTATCCGAAAAGTTGAACGGATAGAAGTACGGATACATCCGGATACTTGTATGGATACCAGCGTATACCTCCGGATACTCACTGACACCTTCAGAAAAAGCCACATATCTCCAGCTGATATCCACATCCGGATACATCCAGATGTATCCGGATATCCTTCTAAGTTGTTTTCCAGGGACTATCCGCTATCCGGATACAGGACGGATAGTGCGGATACCCCGGATAGCGGATATTGTTTTCTCATGCATACGTATACGCACTTACACGATCTTACACACACTTCAAACACACTTACACGCACTTACATGCACTTACATGCACTTACACGTACTTACACGCACTTAGACACACTTAGACGCACTTACACGCACTTACACGTACTTACACGCACTTACACGCACTTACTCGCACTTACACACACTTACATGAACTAACACAAAACTACACTCACTTTAACTGCACTTACACGTACCTACACACACTTACACACACTTACACATACTTACACGCACTTATACACACTTACACATACTTACATGAATTGAAACTGCACTTACACACACTTACATGCACTTACATGTACTTACATGCACTTACACGCACTTTTAGTACTTACACACACTTACACATACTTACACGCACTTACACGTACTTACACGCACTTACACACACTTACACACACTTACACGTACTTACGCGCACTTACACTCACTTACACAAACTTAAAGTGCACTTACACACACTTACATGCACTTACATGCTCTTACACGTACTCACAAGTTCTAACACGCACGTACACGTACGTATACACACTTACATGCACTTACACGTATTTACATGCACTTACACGCACTTACACATACTTACACACACTTACACGTACTTACACGTACTTACACGTTCTTACATGCACTTACACACACTTACACGAACTTACATTCACTTACACGAACTTACACATACTTACACGTACTCACACATACTTACACGTACTTACACGCACCTACATGCACTTACATGCACTTACACGTACTTACACGTACTTACACACACTTACACACACTTCCATGCACTTACACGTACTTACACACACAAACATGCACTTATACACACTTACACGTACTTATACGTACTTACATGTACTTACACATGTGTACACGCACTTACACACACTTACACGCACTTACATGCACTTACATGCACTTACATATACTTACACGCACTTACAGGAACTTACACATCCTTACACAAACTAACACATACTTACACGCGCTTACACGTACTTATACGTACTTACATGCACGTAAACGCAGTTACATGCAGTTACACGCACTTACACGTACTTACACATACTTATACGCAGTTTCTTGTACTTACACGCACTTATACGCACTTACACGCACTTACACGCACTTACACAAGCTTACAAGAACTTACATGCACTTACACGCACATACACACACTTACATGCACTTACACGCACTTACACGCACTTACACACTCTTACATGCTCTGATACGACCTTACACGCACTTACACATAATTACATGCACTTACACGTACTTACATGCACTTACACATACTAACACGCATTTACACGTACTTACACAAACGTACACGCACTTACACGTACTGACACACATTTACAAACACTTACATGCACTTATACAAACTTATATGTACTTACATGTACTTACACATACTTACACGCACTTAAACGCACTTACACGCACTTACATGCACTTACACATACTTACATGCACTTACACGCACTTACATGCACCTACACACACTTACACGCACTGACACGCACTTACACATACTTACACGTACTTACACGCACTTACACGCACTTACACGTACTTATATGCACTTACACGCACGTACACGTACTTGAACGTACTCACACACACTTACACAAACTTACACACACTTAAACGACACTTACACGCAGTTACATGCACTTACACGCAGTTACATGCACTTACACGTACTTACACAAACTTTGATGCCCCCAATTTTGCCGCTCCCTTGATCTTTCCGCGGATGGGAACTTTCCGCAGAACCCCGCGGATTACTCTTTTTACGCCTATGAGTTGACTAGAGGTGCTCAGCAAGGTGCGGCTATCACCCTTAGTCTAGAGGTCACTCCGCGGACCACAAGTCATGGACTACTGCGGCTGCACCCCATGATAAGTGTCTCTCCGCGGACTACTGGAATGCAACAACCCCCGAAGGAAGATCCCAACTATTAGCTATGTCGCGGATCACAGTTTCACACATGCGTAGGTACCTCCACAATGAATGACGCTCCGCGTTCCACTTCTTCCCACACGGGAGTCCACCACCTCGTGGCGTCCGACTCCTCTCCGCGGAACCCAGTTCCGCGGACGTGTGTAAGCAAGGGACACCGCCGGTAGCCCACCTCAATCAGACTTTTGGTTCTTTACGCGCCTACTCCCATAGTCCGCGGACTGGACTCCAAGAGTTTACGGAAGGCAAGAGGGCAATGGGCGGAACACCGAAATGTGAGTAGGTCAATGACTTTGATAAAGCTGATGGCGGAGTACATGGAATGCTCTGGAAGACAAGCAAGTCTGAGTTGCGATCTTTCTACTGCTAGTGAGGCCCCTTTTCTACTCGGGACTCCGCGCGGCGTGTCTACACGCCGACTGTCTCATCCCTCTCACATCCTCCTACTCCTACTCGGACTCCACGCGGTGCGGCTACGCACCGCGGGTCTCGTCCCACACGCTGTCTACTCTACTGGTCACTTTCTTCAACCGCGGTTTGTACACGCGGTTCTTCGTGTTTTTCCTTGAATCTTCGTCTTCTGCGGTGCGTCTCCCGAGGTTCCTTCGTAATTGATGCTTAGTCGCTTGTGTTGATTGGTCGTTTCTCCTCTGATTGTTTGATTCCTCCGCAGTTCGGCCTGCGCTTTGTCAGTGGCCGCGGATCATGCTTCGGCTTGTCCCAGTTTCCTTCGCACCGCGGCATTTCCCTTCACTGCTTCCCGCCTAGCCACCAATACTTTGGCCGAGAGGAACCGGTGCAAACGAACATTCGTCTGCGGCGACCCTTCCACCGGTGCCCTGCCTCCTGCTTTCCCGGATCCGCGCCTACCCCTCCCTCAACCGCATTCGCGGGAGCCAGCATACCATGCGCGGATCCTTTGCCTCCCTGACTCCTGTTCCGCCGATTGCTTCTTCCGCGAAGCTACGGCAGGATTGTGTGTGACACTGATGCCCCCAACCCCCCCCCGTCTTTGAGACTCTGTCCCAGAGTCTCTCAGCGTGCCTTTTGCGTGAAGTACTTGTGGGGCTTGGGGCGACCCCGCTCCTGGCACGGCCTGCAGTATCTCTCCACCGCTCCTCCCCTCCACTTGAGCTTCACTGCGCATTCATCATGGACGAATAGCCGGCATCCCTCACACCGCGCTCCGATCGTGGGCGCACTGACCAAGTGCTTGCAAGAGGAGCAGTGTGGCGCCCGTTCATATTTTGGGAAACTTGAGCATCGGTAGATCCGCTTGCCTTTGCTGCTCCGTCCTACTTCTTTGACGCAGGACTCATGTACCAGGTCACCGCAGTGTTCGCACCGGTAGACTGTCCCCTCAAGCCGGCCAAGGCAGTTGTCTCCTGTACAGAGGCGCTTGTTGGAGAACTTCCACTTCATCCTTCGCGGCTTGCTGCGGCAGTTGCTACAGGTCTAGATGCCCTCCTTCCCGCGTTTGCCACACCGCAGGTGGCACATGGTTCGACCCATGCCGCAGGGTTTGCCGGACTCGGTCAGCTCTGTTTCATATCCTTCGCAGAGTGGGGCCAGAGTGTCAGTAGCGTAGGATAGTGAGGCCCCTGCTTCCACGATTTCCACTCCCACACACCTCTGGCATTGTCCGGCCCATATCGAGCTGCCCGTCACCAAGCAGCTTTGATGAGCCATTCGTCCACACTTGGTGCAGCGTTCCCCTGTGCGGACAGCCTTTATGCATGTGGGGCAGTTTTATGCGGTAGGTGCGGGCAGGTCCTGTTCATCCTCATCCTCCGAGTCGACCTCCTCTCCTTCTGCGGTGACACGCGTTGGCTTCCGGATCCCGAGTTCTCGTTCAATTTCTTGGCGGCACCTCCGGCACTTCCTTGGCCCGCTCCGTTCCCTTTTCGCATTCCGCGGCTGCTCGAGGCATTCGTCGCATATTCTTCGGTGGCATCCCTCACAGTCATGCACCCGTCTACCCCAGCGGTGCCCACATTGTGCACACGTCTGGTGTGTCTTCTCCTTCTGGGCCTGCTCCGCCGCTGCCATCCGACCTGCCTCTTGCCAGTGCCGCATGGTGGCTCTCGTCACTGTGCGTGGCCCTTGGCGCTTCCCTGCTGCATCCTCCTCCTCCTCCTCTTCCTCATCAGGGTCCCATCCTCCTCGCGCCTCTCCTTCCTCAGAGCCTGGGCCGGCTCCGCTGCCGGAACCTGGGCCGGCTTTGCCGCCTTTCTCTTTCCGCTCCGCTTCTTCCCCTTGGTCTTCACTCATGCACCGTAGACAGGTGCGGTTCCAACCAATACAGCTCTTGGCCGACCCCTGATACACGGGTTGGTCACAGACGCGGCAGATGACTTTCAGGAGCTTCTCCTCGGGCAGGTTCTCTCCGCAGACAGCGCAGGGCCCCGTATAGGCAGCCAGGGCGCGGGGGCTCATGGGGACGTTCTTCCGCGGAGCATTAGCAACTCCTTGTGGGTTTATCTCTCTGCTGTCCATCTATTGTGATCTTGACTGCTGCTGTTCTCGTTGCTCCTGTTGTTCCTGCGGCTCCTGTTACTCCTGCCGCTCGTGCACCGCGCGTCTTTCTTCTGCGGAGACCTCCTGCACACCATAGCCGTCCGTTGGTTCCTCCGGAGGTTCCTGGCTCCACACTTCCTCCTGCTCCGACACCTGGGTCTCGCATTGTTCCAGCACCTCCTCCGCTCGCCATCCCCTTGATCCCGTGCGCGCCTCCAGTGGAGGGAGTTCTCCACCTGTGCCGGGTATGTGCGTCTGCCAGGCCGGGGGTAGCAGAACGAACTCTGTTGCAGGATAGCTCCGCTCACTGAACCCATCTGGCCCTTCCAACCACACTCGTCCCGCGTCCACAGCGGCCACGCGATACACCTGCCGCGCCTCTTCTGGTTCACGCCCTGCACCGGGGAAGGGGCGGAGGTAGACCAGGTTCCCTTCCTCAATCGCCCCATGGTTGAGGCGTCGGTTGGCAACATCACATCCGCGCCAAGCTGAAACCGATGCTCNCGCCTCCAGCGGAGGGAGTTCTCCACCTGTGCCGGGTATGTGCGTCTGCCAGGCCGGGGGTAGCAGAACGAACTCTGTTGCAGGATAGCTCCGCTCACTGAACCCATCTGGCCCTTCCAACCACACTCGTCCCGCGTCCACAGCGGCCACGCGATACACCTGCCGCGCCTCTTCTGGTTCACGCCCTGCACCGGGTAAGGGGCGGAGGTAGACCAGGTTCCCTTCCTCAATCGCCCCATGGTTGAGGCGTCGGTTGGCAACATCACATCCGCGCCAAGCTGAAACCGATGCTCTGAGACGCGCCTCTGCCCTCACCGCGGCGGTTTTTTGGAATCGCAATCGGTACCATTCCTGCACTTCTTTGTCCCTTGCCAGCTCTCGCTCCTTCTCTGAGCCTCCTTCTTGCTGCTGCTCGGGGTCCAATGGCAGCAGTAGTGGAGGCTGCGGCATGCCAAGTGCCGCGCGCGGAGGCTGCCCGAAGAGAAGGGCGTGTGGCGAAAATGTGGTGGCGCGGCTAGGGGTGATGTTGATGAAGTGAGCAGTCTTCTTGAGGGTCTCCCCCCAGTCTGTGGCCTCCGCGGTGGCCACTGCTCGCTCCAAGATCTCGTGTAGCCGCTCAACCTGGCCCTGAGATTGGGGTCGGTACCGTTTAGAATGCACATACTGCACTCCCCATTCCGCGAGCTCTTCACGGAACGCTCCTGCAAATTCAGTGTCGTTGTCACTGTGCACCACGCGACATCCTCCGAACTTGTAGAACACCTCTTCCCTGATGAAGCGTGCCGCGCGCTCCGAGGATTTGTCAGGAACAGCCCGGACCCACATGTACTTGGTGAAATGATCCACCGCTGCAATCCAGTACCGCTCTCCTTGGGCGCAGCGAGGGCGAGGTCCGTGGAAGTCGATGATGATGCGGTCTAACGGCTCGCCGATGGGGGAAGGTAGGAAGAGCGGCATGTCCCGCGGCGTTATTTTGCGGTGGCGTTCACATGGAGCACAGTGTTGCACCACGTCTTTCACCATTGCCAGGAGGTTTGGTATGTGCAGGATGGGGGTGAGACGCTCCTTGAGTGCCTGGACGCCAGTGTGGTGGTGTTGATGGTATGCCTCGACCACCGCGCGTTGCAAGGTGGGTGGGGGCACCCAGAGGACCTGTGGCTTGGTCCGCCACAGACGGCCACCTTCCCACGCATAGTGTTCGCAGGTATGGGCGAGATCGTTTTTCTTCCTCCTGTCATATTCCACCCCCATCCGCGCCCCCAAGGCCTTATACACCTTGTCCGCCTCCTCCTTCTGTTGTTCCCTGGTTGTGGCGCGGAGCAGGATGTGCGCGGCTTGCCAGATCCTCCAGTCCTGCGTCTCGGCGGGCTTCTCCTTCACCACCTTTCCCGCGGAGGCTTCTCCCTTCTTCTTCTTCTTTTCCTTTTCCAACGCTGGCAGCCCCTGGGCCCGCCTCGCGTCTTGTTCTTCCTTCATCGTCTGCAGATGCCGTTGGTTTTTCTCGTCATAGACGAGGGGCTCCTTGTCCCAGCTGTCCGGGGCGGGGAAGATGCGCAGGATCCCTACCGCGCGGAGTTCCCCTTCATCCCACTGGCTTCGCAGCGTTGTTTCTGGCACCGCTCCAAACCGCCGGCCTCGTGCTCCGCGGACCTCTCCTCCCTCTGGTTCTGCCTTCTGTTCTGAGGCTGCCTTGGGGAGTCGCAGCAGGCCTCGTCCCTTCATGATGGGTTGATCTTCATCAGGTGATGGTGACTCGCTGAGTTCGGAGATCACTACCCCTCATTCCTTCCGCTTCACCGTTGTCACCGCGGCACCCTCTTCAATCCCTTGCTTGTGTTGTGGTGTGGCACCCGCGCCCCCCAGGAGGGGTTGAAGTTGCGCCGGGACTGATCCAGCCGGCAATGGTACGTTGCGGGACACTTCCAGGAGCAGCTCCATTGCCTGAGCGACGCTCAGCTGAACCTGCGCGAGCTGTTCCAAGTCGACGGGCTGACCCATTCCTGGGGTGGGGCGGGTTTGTTTACTGCGCTTGGCGGGGGTGATGGTTGTGGAGCTGTCCTCAATGGACCGCTTCCCTTTTTCCTTGCGGTGCGATGTTGGTGTCGTCTCCGCGGACGGTGTCTGTTTCTTTGCGGCGGCATCCCTTTGCGGCTCAGCCTCCCGGCTGATTGGCGCCGCGTGAGTTAGGACCGCCTGCCCCCGGGAAGCCGCAAATGTTGTAGCTCTTCTGGTGGCACGCTGGAGTTTGGCTCTTCTGTCGAGTAGAGCCGGGGACAGAGTCAGTTGTGGGGTGTTCTTCCGCGCTCCTCCTCTGGCCGCCGCCACTTTGGCGAGCACGTCCTGATCTTGATTCCTGCTTTCCCCTTGTGCCTCCCTCTGCCGCTATGCTGTCTGTGCCTCTGCTGCTTGTTGTGCCGCGGTTACCGCATGTCCTGCGCCTGCTGCCTCTTCCTCCGGAGCGGTTTTCGCCTCTTGTGCTGTTATGTCCACTCCTACGTTGCGTTCCGCGGCTACAACTACTGCTTCTATCACAGCTTCTACCTCCTGCGCTGCCTTTTGTTCCGCTGCAGCTTCTTCCTTCCGCCTCCGTTCTTCCGCCATCTTCTGCCAAAGTACCCGCAGTCGCTCCCTCATGCTTGTGAGCTCCGAGGAGTCGCGGAGATACTCTTGCACCTCTTTGGTTTCACTGTGGGTGCGGTTCTTTTCCTCGCGGCACACGTTGACTGCTTCACGGGCCTAGTGACGTACTACTTCTTCTGTTAGTGCTGTGCGAGCTCCCTGAAGGGATTTCCATAACCCTTCCGCTACCTCCATCACGGCCCGCTGGCGCGTGGCATTGTCTTGAGTCAACCTCCAGGCGTTGGCAATGGCGGTGAACCAATGCTCATGCTGCTGCTCTGCCGCGGAGAAGGCTGCCAGCTCTTCTGTTGTGTACTGCAGTCCCCACGTGCGGGAGGTAAGCCCAAATAGGTAGCCCCACCTCCAGAGTTCCGCTGTTGCCTTGCGGTCGGGTGCTTCCACTGTTCCTGTCGGCATGCGGGCGGCGTGGTATATCGTGAGTGCCCGGGCACGCTCCTGAAGTAGATGCACATAGCGGCGTGTGGGTTCCGCGGTTTGGTCACGGCGGACCAGGAGCCACCATTCGCGGGCGGCATCCACATTGCGGTCAGGATTTACCGTGTCCAGGAGCGTTGCCACACCCGCCATGGCCTCCGCTGGACGAAGGTTGAGGAGGTCGCGGAGCACCAAGAGGAGACGCTCGGCCCCCGCCGTTTCCAGCAAGTGTACCTGTCGTGCCTGCGACCCTAAAGCGAGGGCAGTCTTGGCCGCGCCCTTCAGCGCCACCTGCCAGGCGGGGTTGAAGAAGGAGTCCCCCAGGTTTGCACGGATTGCCTCCGGGAGTTCGTCGAGTAGGTGGATGATCACGCTGCTCACCACGTCCAGCAGGTAATCAGTCTTGGGATGATCTCCACTGTCCCCAGCGCTTTCCTCCAGACGTGTCCGTGCGCCCTCCATGATTGTGCCGGCGCTGAGTAAGGGGCGTAGGGTTCCGTGTGATGCCGGTGGAGAGGAGGAATACGCGGTTGGTGCAGATGGGCCGAACGGTGGCGGTGCTCCCGTAACTGTCATCACCACAGGGGATGCAGTCGGACCAGATGGCGGAGGCGTACTGGGCGATGCTGCCATTGCTGCGGTAAGGATTGGTGCCGGGGGTGCCCCAGGAGATGCTGTCTCATTTGGTGCCGCGGAATGGCCTGTTGCCGGAAGTCCGGATAGTGTTGCTGCTTCGAATGCCGCTGAGGCTTCTGGTGCTGCGGGTGGGCCTGGTGCCGGCGAGGCCTCAAATGTCGCCGCTCCTGCTCTTGCCACAGGAGTCGGGCCCGGAGGGGCTCCAGGTGATGCTACTCCTGCCGCGGACGGGCCTGATGCTGGAGGTGCTCCTGGGGTTGCACCCGATGCCGCTACCGCTGGCGATGCGGATCGTCTTGCACTCGTTGTAACACAACCCGTGGGTTGTCGTCGAAAGGTCCGTCTCGTGGCACGCTCACCCCCCCGTTCGAGGGCGCGGATCCCGTGCCAGAAGGGCGAGCCATGGTGGATGCTGTTCTGCGGGTGTTGTTGGAATTGCGCGTAACACGACGGGTGAACTGGGTGCCAGAAGCGGGCGGCGTGAGGACCATAGGGGGAAGGATGGAGAGTGGTCGAGCCGAAGTGAAGAGCGGGGTGAACGATCGAATACCGGCTGCAGAAATGAGACTGAGAATGCCCGCTCCGAGCAATATATCCGCCTGGCGCGGCGCGAGCCAGTCGGCTGCCAGGAGCATGTCATATGTGCGGACGGCACATACCTGCACGGTATGTGGTACATGCACGTTGGCTACCTGGATAGGCAGGGCCTCGATCTGTCCAATGGGTGCATCGATGGCTCCGGTGGAGATGGAGAAGCGGAGTCGAGTGGGAACGATGAGGTGATCAAGACATAGGGTGCGGGCCATCCGCAGCGCGAGTGTAGTATGGGTGGCGCCTGTGTCCACGATGGCCACGAACTTACTGCCACACACCCAGACGTAACACCATGCCACGTGGATGTCGATTGGCGGTGGTGGACCGTTGGTCAGCGGTGTGGGGGTCCACGTGCATGATGCTCAGCAAGCCTCCTCCTGGATGCGGGAATGTGTTGTGACAATTGCATGGGCAACCATGCAGACCCCTGTATCACGGGTGAGGGTGCAAGAGAGGCGGATGCCGACAAGGAAGAGGGAGGGGTTGTAGGATGAAAAGAGCGCATGGAGTCGTTCCGCAGATGTGGGGGAATGGGGAAGGAAATCGACCAAGGAGAGGGGGTGCCGCGTGTCAAGAAGATGGGAGGCAGTGGATGGAGGGGTCGTTGAAGAAGAAGCGATGGCCACCGGTGCGGTTGTGGGAGTCCGGCGGGACGACGGCTGAGAGGGAATGTGTGCTGCGACGTCCTCCAACGTCCAGCCGCGGATGTCAGGGTTGAAGCGGCGGGCAAGCTGAAGACCGGTATCGGCGAGAGCAGGGAGGATCTCCGCGGTGCCCAGCCATTCAGCAGGCTCCAGTTTGGATAGAAGTTGGTATGCGACCGCGGATTCTTCCTCCGTGAACTCACGAGCAACACCCTCCCACTGGGGCTCAGCATCCGCNAAGAGGGGAGGCAGTGGGTGGAGGGGTCGTTGAAGAAGAAGCGATGGCCACCGGTGCGGTTGTGGGAGTCCGGCGGGACGACGGCTGAGAGGGAATGTGTGCTGCGACGTCCTCCAACGTCCAGCCGCGGATGTCAGGGTTGAAGCGGCGGGCAAGCTGAAGACCGGTATCGGCGAGAGCAGGGAGGATCTCCGCGGTGCCCAGCCATTCAGCAGGCTCCAGTTTGGATAGAAGTTGGTATGCGACCGCGGATTCTTCCTCCGTGAACTCACGAGCAACACCCTCCCACTCGGGCTCAGCATACGCGGGTGGGGAGGCGTCTGCTAGGAGAGACTCTTGTAGGTTGTCCTAAGGATCCGTGGGATGTGGCTAATCCGCGCGTGGAAGGCGGCTAAGGGCATCCGCGTTGCGGTTAGCGAGCGCGGGCTGATACTTGATCTTCATGTTGTAGCCTTGCAAGAGGAGAGCCCACTTGGCCAAGATACCCTTGTGGTTTTGCGTCGTGAGCAGCCACTGCAACGCCTGGTGATCCGTCAGGACCATGAAAGGCTTGCCATTCTTCATGTAGTCGCGGAAGTGTTGGAGGGCCCACAACACAGCCAAGCACTCACCTTTCACTGGTGGATAGTTCCGCTCACCATCAGCGAGGGCGCGGCTGGCATATGCAATCACCCGCTGACCCGGTTCCTGGACCGACTGTGACAGTACAGCACCAAGGCCGTCCCGCGACCAGTCGGTCGTGATAGCGAAGGGAAGGTTGAAGTCAGGGAACTCCAACATGGGTGCCATAACCAGGCGGTGTTTGATTTCCGCCCAAGCAGCCGCACACTCCGGACTCCACTCAAACGGGATGTCCTGATGAGTCAACTGCTGAAGCCGGCGGATGATGCGTGCGTGGTCGCGGACGAGCTTGCGGTAGAAGGAGATGAAGCCTAAGAAGATTTTGACCTGTCCCGCAGTAGTGGGTTGTCGCCATTCCTGAACGGCGGCAATCTTCGCAGGGTCGGTTTTAATGACGTCAGCACTCATGACAAAGCCCAAGAATTCCATCTCCGCAGCACCAATGGAACACTTGGCAGCCTTGAGTTTAAGGTTTGCAGCGCAGAGTGCAGTGAAGGCGGCGGAGAGGGAGGAGAAGAGGTCCTCAAAGCTGTGAGCGGCAACCATGATATCATTGATGTAGCAGCTCACGTTGGGAATGCCGCGGAGGGTGGAGTCCATGACACGCTGGAACGTGGCGCTGGCATTACGGAGACCGGATGGCATGCGGGTGAAGGCGTAGAGGCTTTCAGGGGTGACAAAGGCTGTTTTGATAATGGAGTCCGGGTGCATGGGAACGGCGTGGAAGGCTGCTTTGACGTCGAGCTTCGCAAACCATCCTTCCCCCTGTTGACGCTCCTGGATGTCGACGATCAGCGGCATGGGGTAGGCGTCTTTCTCGGTGACACGATTGAGGTCGCGGAAGTCGACACATAAGCGTTTGGAGCCGTCTGGCTTTCCAACGATGACCAAGTTAGCGCGCCAGGGACTGACGATGGGCACGATCACGCCTTGCGGCTTTAATTCTACGAGACCGTCATTGATGATCTGCTTTTGGCGAGGAAGGATTCGGCAGACCTTCTGTTTCACCGCGGGAGCTGATCCGGTGTTGATGACATGGGAGGCGTTGACCGCCCCAAGGTCTGTTGTAGACCCAGCAAAGATATCAGCAAAAGAATCCAGCAAGTCCCGGAAGTCCTACTTCTGGGATGGTGAGAGACGGGGGTGAAGGATATGGTCCCACCGCGGCGGCGGACATGGCAGTTGCTCACGTATGGGGTAGAAGTCATCATCCTCATCCAGGGGAAGGCCTGGTCCGAATGCATGCTCGCCTTGCTGCCACAGCCCCAGAAGGGTGGCACGCATCCCTGTTTCCGCATGTTCCGCGGAAAGCTCACGCCACTCCTCAACAAGGAGCTGTTCCGCATCCAAGATATCATCCATCGGTGTCAGGTTGCTCAGGGAATGTGCGCTAGCATCTTCCTGTGCCGCATCAGTGAGTGAGAAGGCTGGGGCCTCGGCTACTGGCACTGTGACACGGTCACCCACAGTGATGAGGGCGTAGTCTTTCGTGCCCGTGGCGGATGTAAGCTGCATGACACCCAAGGAAAACAGGAGGTTGCCACGTCGTGGAAGGAGGTAGTTCATGCCCAGGAGAATATCGTAGTTCCGCGCCTGGGTCACTTGGACATCCACTGGTTCATGCAGGGTGCCCACCTGCAAGGGCAAGCCTTGGACTTCACCATCCCCGTAATCGAGCCCTTCCGCGGAGTTACTGAACAGCCGCCTTGTTGGGATGACGCGGTCTGCCCATCTAATGAGACAGAGGACGCGGAAGGCCACAATAGTGTGGGTTGCCCCGGTGTCAATGATGGCCAGGAACTTGCGGCCACAGATCCAGACCACACAACAGGCCACTTCGTAGTGGCGGTCGTCACGTCGGGGTGGTTCCAATGGTTGATGTGCCCATCCCCATTCTATTTCTTCTGTAGTTAATGTAGGTGGCATTTCTGCCACAACACGTCGAGTGTTCTAAATGCCATGGGGCGGAGTGGTACAGGCAAGAGAGATACCCACAGCCTGGAGGCGATGATTGGCGCTAGCAAATTCCTCTCGGAGCCGCGGAGCCAGTTTGGGATGAAGACGAAGGAAGTCAAAGAAGTTGACAGAGGCAATGGGGGTGGTGAAGAGTATGTGGACCGGATCAGCGGAATCTGCTGCAGGGGTGGGGATAGGTCAAGACGCAGTTGAGTTGGTCGCAACCGCTACCGCAGGCGTGGGGTTAGGTTGGCGGCGCTTCTGTGGGGGTCGCATGGAGCGGGCAGTGATGGCTTCCTGTAGCTGGGCCTTGGCGGCTTCCGCTCGTCGACGCAGATCGTCCTGCAACTGCGCAGCCTCCTGTAGATCCCACCCACGGAGTTTGATCCGTCGGGCACGTGTGATGAGCTCTGCTTCCGCAGGTGTTGGTGCCACTTCAGTGGTTTCGTCCTCTGCCATTGGCAAGCCTAGCTTCACGTTGCGAGCACCGGCTGCGAAATTCTGCTGCGGATTTGGCAGAAGGCCCTGACCCGCTCCCTGAGCCGCCTTGTCCTGTCCCGTGGGTGGCGGGTTCAGTGGCTGTGGCTGTTGCTGCTGCTGTGGCGGATGCTGCTCCTGCTGGCCGGGCCACATCTGGTTATAATACTGCTGCCAGTGCTGGACCATGGGGTCCTGAGAAGCTGGTTCAGGGCGCGGAGCTGCTTGTCTCTTGCGAGGGCAGTCCCGCGCGATGTGTTCCAGGCTTTGGCACGTGTAACAGGCTTTTGGTTTCTGCTGCTGCGGAGGTGGAGCGGGTGAGGATGAAGGTGCGTGGGCGTCGGCGCCCTGGTATTGTCGAGTCGACCATGGCCCGGTGAAGATATCTGTGGCGTCCCGTACCGCATCTTACAGGGATGGGTAGCGGTCTGCGATCATGAGACTGCTGATCTCGTCCGGAAGGGCGCGGATGAGGTTCAGCAGGAGAACCCACAGCGGCAGTCCTTCCCCCTGTGGACTCTTGGCCACTGAGGCCCATGTCAGGAACTGGTCCAAGAATCTGCGGATGTCATCATCCTTGCGCATGACCTCTTTTTCAATCTTCTGCAATGCTTCTTCCTTTGTGAGATGTTTAAAGCGTTCTATGAGGGTGTTGCCAAAGTCCTCAAAAGATGGAAAAGGTGCTCGCGCGTTGTACCAGTCCGCTGCTGCTCCTTGAAGGTGGAGTTCCGCGGTGGCGAGGCAGAGGTCCGGCAGAATCCGGCCGATGCTAGTGTAAAGGGTGATTTGTTTGAGCCAGACCCAGGGGTCTTCCTCCGGGGCGCCTTTGAAAGAATCCAGTCGGGGAATGTTGGCAGGCTCGGAACGGATGTACTGCAGCTGCGAGACGGTGCTGCGGTTAGTCGTCAATGCCGTCACAGCATGTGGCGGGGGGAGGGCAGCAAGTAGAGCTGTGGAATATCCATTGGCATGGATCGGCATCTAGAGGTGTCCCGCGGGCATGGGAAGACTTGCTTGCGTGGGAGGGAGAGGCATGTACCAGGAAGAGGGAGCGGTTGTGGAGGTGGTGTAGGGTGTGGAGAAGAATTCCATCCCACTCGGCAGCATCAGGGTTCCCTGTGCCAGTGGTACTGCTGTCTGCGATACCCAGTACATCGGAACCGGTGGGGCTGTGGCCGCGGTATGGGGAGGAGCTGCAACTCTAACGCTGGTGGTCATGTGCGGATTCCCTTGCAGCAGCTGTGGGGGCATGTACAAGTGGCTCGGTGTAGTTTGTTGTGGTGTTGGCAGCGAGGCCTGGGGAGGTGCCCCAACTGCCATTGTTCCCACCGGCTGTTTGTGGTGGAACTGCTGGGAGGTGGGCATGTGTTGCTGTGGAGTCAGGTTGGGCGCGATCGTCTGCGGCACCATTCCCACCGGCATCGGACCCATCTATTGCTGTGTCTGGATCGTCCACAGGGCCGGCACTACCGCAGGAGGTCACGTTATAGCCATCAGCTGTGTTCCACCTCCAATCGCTTGCTGCTGCTGACTCGTTGGTTGGGTCCCAGTCGGCAGAGGCTGGGCCATGTTCCCTTGGTAGTTGACTCCGCTGCCAGGCCGAGGCATCTGTTGTGGCAGCTGCGGGACTGCGGAGGGCCCAGCCATCGTTCCCAGTTGCATCGTTGGCTGCAGTGGCACATGCGCCGGCTGCCGTGATCCCGCTGTGGGCGGATGCGACATGGCCGCCGCCTGCACGGTGCCCATCATCATCTGCTGCTATGGTGGTGGACCTGTCGCAGGTGGCTGCGAGGGTGCTCCGGTTGGCATAGTGATCGGACTTGGCTGTGATGCGGGGAGCCGTTGCGTCGTATTCGCCTGTCCACCCCCCGTCTGCTGCTGCTGCGGATAACTCGGTGGCTGGACCACTTCGATTACTTGGAGTTGCGTGACCGCTCCCGCGGCTATTCCCATGGTCAGGAGAGTCTGACCCATAGTGAGTTGGTTCATTGGTGGCTGCGCAACTCCCGATGCCTGCACTGGCATAGGCATCCCCATCTGCGTGCCTCCTGTGGGTTGTGCGGATATAACCATCTGCTGCGGCTGTAGTTCTGGCCCAGGTGGTTCCGCGGTTAGAGCGCCCGTGGTTGTCCCGGCCGGCTGCCGCGGCGGGTTTGGGTCCTGAGGCATCCCAAGGGCGGGATTCAGGAGTCCCATCCTCGGCTGCTGCGCCGACATCCATTGCTCGTCTGGTGCTAGTGTTTCGGGGATCCCTGAATGCTCGGGCTCAGTGGTAAGGGTTGTGGGTGTGCTGGCGAGGGCACGTGCTGCACCTCTGTTCCGCCAGGGTCCTGCTGCTGCTGTCCGCCCCGACGCCGATACACCAGTCCGCGGTAGACTTCGAGCTCTCCACCACCGGAGGATTCTTGCAGGGAAGGTGGCGCATCGGAGAACCACTGCGCCCCAAGTGGCGCAATTGGCTGCCCCCCCTGGCCCTGTTGATGCTGGGCCGATCCATGGCTGTCGGAACTGTGGACACTCTCCACCTCCGCGTGTTCGGCGAGCGCACCCATAATGCGGCGCTAGTGCAGCTCCTCCAACCACTCGGTTACTCGTCGGTGTTGGGCGAGCTGATCAGAGCCCGGCGAGGAGCTGACTGGTGCGCAGGACAACACAGGTGAGGAATCCCGGCTTCCCGCGCAGGTCGCAGCCCGTCGTGGCAGGAAGCTCCGCGCTGATGACAGCTGCTGCCGGCGCCTTGTGTCCTGATGCACGAAGCTAGCCGCCGACATGAACAACTGATCTGAAAGGCACGTGCAGTTCTGCTGACAGAGAGCAAAGAACCGTCCATGCTCACCGCACCATGACACTGATACCCCCAATTTTACCGCTCCCTTGATCTTTCCGCGGATGGGAACTCTCCTCGGAACCCCGCGGATTACTCTTTCTATGCCTATGAGTTGACTAGAGGTGCTCAGCAAGGTGCGGCTATCACCCTTAGTCTAGAGGTCACTCCGCGGACCACAAGTCATGGACTACTGCGGCTGCACCTTATGATAAGTGTCTTTCCGCGGACTACTGGAATGCAACAACCCCCAAAGGAAGATCCCAACTATTAGCTATGTCGCGGATCACAGTTTCACACCTACGTAGGTACCTCACCGATGAATGACGCTCCGCGTTCCACTTCTTCCCACATGGGAGTCCACCACCTCGTGGCGTCCGACTCCTCTCCGCGGAACCCAGTTCCGTGGACGTGTGTAAGCAAGGGACACCGCCGGTAGCCCACCTCAATCGGACTTTTAGTTCTTTACGCGCCTACTCCCATAGTCCGCGGACTGGACTCCAAGAGTTTACGGAAGGCAAGAGGGCAATGGGCGGAACACCGAAATGTGAGTAGGTCAATGACTTTGATAAAGCTGATGGCGGAGTACATGGAATGCTCTGGAAGACAAGCAAGTCTGAGTTGCGATCTTTCTACTGCTAGTGAGGCCCCTTCTCTACTTGGGACTCCGTGCGGCGTGTCTACACGCCGACGGTCTCATCCCTCTCACATCCTCCTACTCCTACTCGCACTCCACGCGGTGTGGCTACGCACCGCGGGTCTCGTCCCACACGTTGTCTACTCTACTGGTCACTTTCTTCAACCGCGGTTCATACACGCGGTTCTTCGTGTTTTTCCTTGAATCGTCGTCTTCTGCGGTACGTCTCCCGAGGTTCCTCTGTAATTGATGCTTAGTCGCTTGTGTTGATTGGTCGTTTCTCCTCTGATTGCTTAATTCCTCCGCAGTTCGGCCTGCGCTTCGTCAGTGGCCGCGGATCATGCTTTGGCTTGTCTCTGTTTCCTTCGCATCGCGGCATTTCCATTCACTACTTCCCGCCTAGCCACCAATACTTTGGCCGAGAGGAACCGGTGCAAACGAACATTCGTGTGCGGCGACCCTTCCACCGGTGCCCTGCCTCCTGCTTTTCCGGATCCGCGCCTACCCCTCGCTCAACCGCGTCCGCGGGAGCCAGCATACCATGCGCGAATCCTTTGCCTCCCTGACTCCTGTTCCGCCGATTGCTTCTTCCGCAGAGCTGTGGCAGGATTGTGTGAGACAAACTTACACACACTTACACGTACTTGCATGCACTTACACACACTTATACGCACTTACATGCACTTACACACACTTATCCGTACCTACATGCACCTACACACACTTACACGTACTTACATACACTTACACACACATACACACACTAAAACGTACTTGCACACACTAACACGTACTTGCACACACTTACACACACTTACACACACTTACACGCAATTACGCGCACTTACGCGTACTTAGTTGCACTTACACTCACTTACACGCACTTATACGCACTTACACGCACTTGTACAAACTTACACAAAATTACACCCACTTAAGCTGCACTTACACGCACTAACACGCACTTAGACGAACTTATACACACTTACACACACTTACACGCAGTTACACGCACTTATACAAACTTAAACCGCACTTACACGCACTTACACACACTTACATGCACTTACACGCACTTACACCTATTTACACGCACTTACATAAACTTACATGTACTTACACGCACTTACACGCACTTCCACGCACTTACGTGCACTTACACGTACTTACACCCACTTACACACACTTACACGCATTTACACACATACTTACATGCACTTACATGCACGTACATATACTTACATGCACTTACATGTACTTACACACAGGTACACGCTTTTACACACACGTATACGCACTAACAGACACTTACACGCACTTATACACACTTACATGCACTGATACGCACTTACACACACTTACATGCACTTACACACACTTACATGCACTTACACACACTTCTACATACTAATGTGCACTTACACAAACTTACACGCACTTACACCATACTTACATGCACTTACACATACTTACACGCACTTACACGCACTGACACGCACTTACACGCACTTAGACGCAGTTACACGCACTTACACGCACTTATATGCACTTACACTCACTTACACGTACTTACACGTACTTACACGCACTTACACATACTTATACACACTTACACACACTCACACGTACCTACACGCACCTTTACACACATACACGCACTTACACGCACTTACACACACTTACACACACTTACACGCACTTATACACATTTACACATACTTACATACACTTACACGCACTTACATACACTTACACATACTTATACACACTTACATGCACCTACACACACTTACAAGCACTTACAAGCACTTATACGCACTTAGACGTACTTACACGCTTTTACATACACTTACACACACTAACACACACTTACACGCACTTATATGCACTTATATGCACTTATACGCACTTACACGCACTTACACACACTTACATATACGTATACACACTAACATGCACTTACACGTATTTACAATACACTTACACGCACTTACACGTACTTGCATAGACTTATACGCACTTATACGCACTTAAACTTACTTATACGCACTTATACGCACTTATACATACTTAAACGCACTTACATGCACTTACATGCACTTAGACGCACTTACACATACTTACGCACACTTACACGCACGTACACGCACTTACACATACTTACACACACTTTCTTGTACTTACATGCACTTACACGCACTTACACGCACTTACACATACTTACACACACTTACACACACTTACACAAACTTACACGTACGTACACGCACTTACACACACTTACACGAACTTACATGCACTTACACGCACTTACACATACTTACACACACTTACACGCACTTATACGCACTTATACGCACTTACACTCTCTCACACGCTCTTGCACGCTCTTACACGCATTTATACATACTTACTTGCACTTACATGCACTTACACGCACTTACATGCACTTTCACGCATTTACACGCACTTTCACAAACTTAAACGCACTTACATGCACTTACACACACTTATACGCACTTACACATACTGACACACACTTACATGCCCTTACACACACTTACACACACTTACACATACTTACACGCACTCACACGTACTCACACCCACTTACACGCACTTACACGCACTTACACGCACTTATACGCCCTTATATGCACTAATTCATACTTACATGCACTTACACATACTTACACGCACTTACACACACGTATACGCACTTACACGCACTTACACGCACTTACACGCACTGACATGCACTTACACGCACTTACATGCACTTACACGTACTTCCTCACACTTACACACACTTATACGCTTTTATACACACTTACACGCACTAACACGCACTTACACCCACTTACATGCACCTACATGCACTTACACGCACTTACACGCACTTACACATAGGCATGAGAATCCGGATATATTCGTCCCTTTTTTGGGGTATCCGCAATCCGGATATATTCACCAGTCAGGTATCCGCTATCCGGATAGTTGCCTCAAATATCCGGATACTTACGGATACTTGCGGATACTTGCACTATCCGGAAAGTTCAACGGATAGAAGTACGGATACATCCGGATACTTGTATGGATACCAGCGTATACCTCCGGATACTCACCGACACCTTCAGAAAAAGCCACATATCTCCAGCTGATATCCACATCCGGATACATCCGGATGTATCCGGATATCCTTCTAAGTTATTTTCCAGGGACTATCCGCTATCCGGATACTGGACGGATAGTGCGGATACCCCGGATAGCTGATATTGTTTTCTCATGCATACGTATACACACTTACANCGGATACATCCGGATACTTGTATGGATACCAGCGTATACCTCCGGATACTCACCGACACCTTCAGAAAAAGCCACATATCTCCAGCTGATATCCACATCCGGATACATCCGGATGTATCCGGATATCCTTCTAAGTTATTTTCCAGGGACTATCCGCTATCCGGATACTGGATGGATAGTGCGGATACCCCGGATAGCGGATATTGTTTTCTCATGCATACGTATACGCACTTACACGATCTTACACACACTTCAAACACACTTACACGCACTTACATGCACTTACATGCACTTACACGTACTTACACGCACTTAGACGCACTTAGACGCACTTACACGCACTTACACGTACTTACACGCACTTACACGCACTTACACGCACTTACACACACTTACATTAACTTACACAAAACTACACCCACTTTAACTGCACTTACACACACCTACACACACTTACACACACTTACACATACTTAGACGCACTTATACGCACTTACACACACTTACATGAATTTAAACTGCACTTACACACACTCATATGCACTTATACGTACTTATATGCACTTACATGCACTTTCAGCACTTACACGCACTTACACGTACTTATACGTACTTACATGTACTTACACGCACTTACACACACTTACACAAACTTTCACGTACTTACATGCACTTACACTCACTTACACAAACTTAAACTGCACTTACACACACACTTACATGCACTTACATGCTCTTACACGTACTCACACGTACTAACACGCACGTACACGCACTTATACACATTTACATGCACTTACACGCATTTACACGTACTTACACGTACTTACACATAGTTACACGCACTTACACGTACTTACACGTACTTACACGTACTTACATGCACTTACACACACGTACATGAACTTACATTCACTTACACAAACTAACACGTACTTCCACGCACTTATACGTACTTACACGCACTTACATGTACTTACATGCACTTACACACACGTACATGAACTTACATTCACTTCCACAAACTAACACGTACTTACACGCACTTATACGTACTTACACGCACTTACATGTACTTACATGCACTTTTATGCACTTACACAAACTTACACACACTTACACGCATTTACACACACTTACACGCACTTACACGCACTTACACGTACGTACACACGGACACCTTCAGAAAAAGCCACATATCTCCAGCTGATATCCACATCCGGATACATCCGGATGTATCCCGATATCCTTCTAAGTTGTTTTCCAGGTACAAGACGGATAGTGCGGATACCCCGGATAGCGGATATGTTTTCCTCATGCATACTTATACGCACTTACACGATCTTACACACACTTTAAACACACTTACACGCACGTACACGCACTTACATGCACTTACATGCACTTACACGTACTTACACGCACTTAGACGCACTCATATGCACTTAGACGCACTTAGACGCACTTACACGCACTTACACGTACTTACACGCACTTACACGCACTTACACGCACTTACACACAATTACATGAACTTACACAAAACTACACCCACTTTAACTGCACTTGCATGCACCTACACACACTTACACGCACGTACACATACTTACACGCACTTACACGTACTTACACACACTTACATGAATTTAAACAGCACTTACACACACTTACATGCACTTACACGTACTTACATGCACTTACACGCACTTTTAGCACTTACACGTACTTACACGCACTTACACGCACTTACACGTACTTACACGCACTTACACGCACTTATACACACTTACACGTACTTACACGTACTTACACTCACTTACACGAACTTAAACTGCACGTATGCACACTTACATGCACTTACACGCTCTTACACGTACTCACAAGTACTAAAACGCACTTATACGCACTTATACACACCCACATGCACTTACACGCACTTACCTGTACTTACACGCACTTACACATACTTACATGCACTTACACACACTTACACGTACTTACATGTACTTACATGCACTTACACACACTTACACAAACTTACATTCACTTACACAAAATAACACGTACTTACACGCACTTACACATACTTACACGTACTTCCATGTACTTACACACACTTTCATGCACTTACACACACTTACATGCACTTACATGCACTTACACGCACTTACACGCACTTACACGCACTTACATGCACTTACACGCACTTACACGCACTTACACACACTTACACACACTTACACGTACTTACACTTACTTACATGTACTTACATGCACTTACATGCACTTACACGCACTTACATGTACTTCCACATACGTACACACTTTTACACACACTAATACGCACTAACAGACACTTATACACACTTATACGCACTAACACGCACTTACACGCACTTACACACACTTACATGCACTTACACACACTTATACACACTTACACACACTTCTATATACTAACATGCACTTACACGAACTTATACGCACTTACACCATACTTACATGCACTTACACATACTTACATGCACTTACACACACTTACACACACTTACACGTACTTAGACATACTTACATGCACATACACGCACTTACATGCACTTACACGTACTTACACGCACTTACACGTACTTACACGCACTTATACGCACTTACACACACGTACACACACTTACACGTCCCTACATGCACCTACACACACTTACACGCACTTACACGCACTTACACGTACTTACACGCACTTATACGCACTTACACACACGTACACACACTTACACGTCCCTACATGCACCTACACACACTTACACGCACTTACACGCACTTACACGTACTTACACGCACTTACACGCACTTACACACACTTACACACACTTACACACACTTACACGTACATATACACACTTACATGCACTTATACGCGCTTACATGCACTTACACACACTTACAAGCACTTACAAGAACTTACACACACTTACACGCACTAACACACACTTACACACAATTACACGCACTTATATGTACTTATATACACTTATACGCACTTACACACACTTACACACACTTACATACACTTATACGCACTAACACGCACTTACACGCATTTACACCACACTTACACGCACTTATACGCACTTACACACACTTACACACACTTACATACACTTATACGCACTAACACGCACTTACACGCATTTACACCACACTTACACGCACTTACACGCACTTATACGTAATTATACGCACTTACACTTACTTATATGCACTTATATGCACTTATTACGCACTTAAACGCACTGACATGCACTTACATGCGCTTAGACGCACCTATACATACTTACACCCACTTACACGTACTTACACACACTTACACGTACTTACACGTACTTATACGCACCTACACGTACTTATATGCACTTACACGCACTTACATGCACTTACACACACTTACACGTACTTACACGTACTTATACGCACCTACACGTACTTATATGCACTTACACGCACTTACATGCACTTACACACACTTACACCCACTTATACATACGTACACATACTTACACACACTTACACACACTTAAACACGCTTACATACACTCATATACTCTTACATGCACTTACACACACTTACACACACATACACGCACTTACACTCACTTACATGCACTTACACGAACTGACAGTCCCTTACACAAACTTACACATACTTACACGTACTCACACATACTTACATGCACTTACACGTACTTACACGTACTTACACATACTTACACGCACTTACACAAACTTACACGTACTTACACGCACTTACACGCACTTACACGCACTTACATTCACTTACATGCACTTACACGCACTTACACGTGCTTACACACACTTACACGCACTTACATGCACTTACACGTACTTACTTGCACTTACACGTACTTACACGTACTAACATGCACTTGCACGTACTTACACACACTTACATGCACTTACACGCACGTACACGCACTTACACATACTCACAGGAACTTACATGCACTTACACAAACTTACACGTACTTATACACACTTACACGCACTTACTTGCACTTATACGTACTTTCTTGCATGTACACGCACTTACACGCACTTTCACGTACTTACAAGCACTTACACGCACTTACATACACTTGTACAAACTAACACGTATTTACACACACTTACACGCACTTACATGCAGTAACACATACTTACATGCACTTACACACACTTACATGCATTTACACACACTTACACAAACTTACACTCACTTACACACACTTACACATACGTACACACACTTACATGCACTTACACGCACTTATATATACTTACACACACTCACAGGCACTTATACGTACTTACACCTACTTACATATACTTACACACACTTACATGTACTTACACGCACTTACACGTACTTACACACACTTACATGCACTTACACGCACTTACACGTACTTACACGTACTTACACGCACTTACACACACTTACATGTACTTACATACACTTACACATACTTACAATTACTTACACACACTGACACTCACTTTTAGCACTTATACGCACTTACACGCACTTACACAAACTTACACGTACTTACACGCACTTACACTCACTTACACAAACTTAAACCGTACTTACACACACTTGTATGCCCTTACATGCTCTTACACGCACTCACCTGTACGAATACACACTTACGCACACGTACACGCACTTTCACGCACCTACACACACTTATACACACTTACACGCACTTACACGCACTTACACACACTTACACGCACTTACACGCACTTACATGCACTTTCACATACTTACACGAACTTACATTCACTTACACACACTTACACGTACTTACATGCACTTACACGCACTTACACGTACTTACACGCACTTACACACACTTACACGCACTTTCACGCACCTACACACACTTATACACACTTACACGCACTTACACGCACTTACACACACTTACACGCACTTACACGCACTTACATGCACTTTCACATACTTACACGAACTTACATTTACTTACACAAACTTACACGTACTTACATGCACTTACACGCACTTACACACACTTACACGCATTTACACGTACTTATACACACTTACACGCACTTACACGCACTTACATGTACTTATACGCATTTGCAAGAACTGCCAGTCACTTATACAAACTTACACGTACTCACACGTATTTATACGTATTTACACGTACTTACACGTACTTACACGCACTTACACCCACTTAAACACACTTACACACACTTACACATACTTACAGGTACTTACACGCACTTACATGCACTTACACGTACTTACACATACTTACACGTACTTACACGCACTTACACGTACTTACACACACTTACACACACTTACATGCACTTACACATACTTACTTGTACTTACACGTACTTACATGTACTTACATGCACTTACACGCACTTACACGCACTTACACGCACTTACACGTACTTACACGCACTTACACGCACTTACACGCACTTACACGTACTTACACGCACTTACACGCACTTACACGCACTTACACGTACTTACACATACTTACACGTACTTACACGCACTTACACGTACTTACACACACTTACACACACTTACATGCACTTACACATACTTACTTGTACTTACACGTACTTACATGTACTTACATGCACTTATACGCACTTACACGCACTTACACGCACTTACACGCACTTACACGCACTTCCATGTATTTACACGCACTTACACACACTCACATGAACTTACATGCACTTACATGAACTTACACGTACTTGTACGCAGTTACACACACTTACACGCAATTACACGCACATTCTTGCACTTATACGCACTTACACGCACTTACACACACATTCACGCACTTACACGCAATAACACACACTAATACGTACTTACACACACTTACACGCACGTACACGCACTTAAACATACTTACACGCACTCACACGTACTCACATGCACTTACACGCACTTACACGCATGTATACGCACTTATACACTTATACATACTTACACACACTTATACGCACTCACACGCACTAACACGCACTTACACGTACTTACACACACTTACACGTACTTACACGCACTTACACATACTTACATGCACTTACATGCTTTTACACGTACTTACATGCACTAACACATACTTATACACACTTACACGCTTTTACAGGAACTAATACACACTTATACACACTTACACACACTTACACACACTTACACTACTTACACGCACTTACATGCACTTACACACACTTATATACACTTATACGTACTTATACGCACTTACACAAACTTACACGCACTTAAACCACACTTACATGTACTTACATGCACTTACACGTACTTACACGCACTTACACACCCTTAGATGCACTTACACACACTTACAGGCACCTACATGTACGTACACACACTTACACGTACTTACATGCACTTACACACACTTACACGTACTTACAGATGCTTACATGCACTAACACGCACTTATACGTTTAGGCATGCACTTCCACGCACTTACACGCACTTACACGTACTTACACGCACGTTTACACACTTACACACACTTACACACACTTACACGTACTTACACGTACTTACACGAACTTACACAAAATTACATCCACGTAAATTGCACTTACACGCACTTACACGCACTAAAACGCACTTACATACACTTACACGTACTTACACGCACTTACACGAACATAAACCGCACTTACACGCACTTACAAGCACTTACACGCACTTACATGCACTTACACGTACTTACACGGACTTATACGTACTTACACACACTTACACACACTTACACACACTTACACACACTTACACACACTTACACACACTTACACACACTTACATGCACTTACACGGACTTATACACACTTACTTGCACTTACACGCACTTACACCCACTTACACACACTTACACACACTTACACGCACTTACACGTGCTTACATGCACTTACACGTGCTTACACGTACTTACTTGTACTTACACGTACTTACACGTACTTACACGTACGTACACGCAATTACATGCACTTCCACACACTTACACATACTTACACGTACTTACACGCACTTACACGCACTTACACGAACGTAAACTGCACTTATACGCACTTACACGCACGTATACGTACTTACACGCACTTACATACACTTATATGCACTTTTACATACTCACACGCACTTACACACACTTACACGCACTTACACATACTTACACACACTTACACGAACTTACACAGAATCATATCCACTTAAAGTACACTTACACGCACTTACACACTCTTACACGCACTTACACATACTTACACGCACTTACACGCATTTATACGCACTTACATAAACTTAAACTGTACTAACACGCACTTACACGTGCTTATACGCACTTACACGCATGTTTAGCACTTACACGCACTTACACGCACTTACACGGACTTACACATACTTACACGCACTGACACTCACTTACACATTTTTAAACCGCACTTACACGCACTTACATGTACCTATGCACTCTTACACGCACTCACACACACTAACATAAACTTACACGCACTTACACACACTTACACGCACTTTCACGTACCTACAGGCACTTACACGTACTTACACATACTTATACGCACTTACACGTACTAACATGCACATACATGCACTTACACAAACTTACATTCACTTACACAAACTTACACATACTTACATGCACTTACACACACTTACATGCACTGACACTTACTTACACACACTTACATGCGCTTACACGCACTTACACACACTTATACGCACTTACATGCACTTACACGAACTTACACGCACTGCCACAAACTACCATTCACTTACACAAACTTACACGTATTATACGCACTTACGCGTACTTACACGCACTTACAGGCACTTACACGCACTTACACGTACCTACACGCACTTACACGTACTTACACGCACTTACACGCACTTACATGCACTTACACGCACTTACATGCACTTACACGCACTTACACACACTTACACGTACTTACACGGACTTATACGCACTTACATGCACTTAAACGCACTTACTTGTACTTACACGTACTTACACGTACTTACACATACTTACACGCACTTACACATACTTACACCTACTTACACGCACTTACACGCACTTACATGCACTTACATGCACTTACACGTACTCACAGGAACTTACACGCACTTACACGAACTTACACGTACTTACACGCACTTATACGCACTTACATGCACTTACACGCACTTTCTCGCACTTACACGTACCTACACGCACTTACACGTACTTACACGTACTTATACGTACTTACACGCACTTACACATACTTACACGTACTTACACGCACTTATACGCACTTACATGCACTTACACGCACTCACAGGCACTTACACGCACTTATACGAACTTACACGTACTTACACGTACTTATACGTACTTACACGCACTTACACATACTTACACGTACTTACACGCACTTATACGCACTTACATGCACTTACACGCACTCACAGGCACTTACACGCACTTATACGAACTTACACGTACTTACACGTACTTATACGTACTTACACGCACTTACACATACTTACACGTACTTACACGCACTTATACGCACTTACATGCACTTACACGCACTCACAGGCACTTACACGCACTTATACGAACTTACACGTACTTACACGTACTTATACGTACTTACACGCACTTACACATACTTACACGTACTTACACGCACTTATACGCACTTACATGCACTTACACGCACTCACAGGAACTTACACGCACTTACACGCACTTACACGTACTTACACACACTTACACGTACTTACTTGCACTTACACGTACTTACACGTACTTACATGCACTTACACGCACTTATATGCACTTACACACACTTACATGCACTTACACGTACTTACATGCACTTACACACACTCGCAGGAACTTACATGCACTTACACAAACTTACACGTACTTGTACGCACTTACATGCACTTACACGCACTTACACACACTTTCTTGCACGTATACGCACTTACACGCACTTTCACGCACTTACACGTACTTACACACACTCAGAGGAACTTACACGTACTTACACGAACTTATATGTACTTATACGCACTTACACGTACTTACATGCACTTACACGCACTTACACGCACTTACACGCACTTACACACACTTACACGTGCTTACACGCACTTACACACACTTACATGCACGTAAACGCACTTACTTGCACTTACACGTACTTACACGTACTTACACGCACTGACACCCACTTACACGTACTTACACGCACTTACACACACTTACACATACTTACATGCACTTACATGCACTTACACGCACTCACAGGAACTTACACGCACTTATACGAACTTACACGTACTTACACGTACTTATACGCACTTATTTGCATTTACACGCACTTTCTTGCACTTATACGCACTTAAACGCACTTATATGCACTCTCACGTACTTATATACACTTACACGTACTTATACATACTTACACACACTATCACGCACTTACACCCACTTAAACGTACTTACATGCACTTACACGCACTTACACGCACTTACACGCACTTACACGCACTTACACGCACATACACACACTTACACGCACTTACACATACTTACATATACTTACATGCACTTACACACACTTACACGTACTTACTTGTACTTACACGTGCTTACACGTACTTACATGAAATTAGACGCACTTATACGCACTTACACACACTTACATGCACTTACACGTACTTACATGCACTTACACACACTCACAGGAACTTACATGAACTTACACAAACTTACACGTACTTATACGTACTTACACGCACTTACACACACTTTCTTAAACTTATACGTACTTACACGCACTTTCACGCACTTACACGTACTTACACGTACTCACAGGAACTTACACGTACTTACACGAACTTATACGTACTTACACGCACTTACACACACTTACACGCACTTACATGCACTTACACGCACTTACACACACTTACATACACTTACATGCACTTACACGCACTTACATGAGCTTACACGCACTTACACACACTTATACGTACTTACACGCACTTAAACGCACTTACACGCACTTACACGCACTTACATGAACTTGCACGTACTTACATGCACTTACTTGCACTTACACGCACTTACACCCACTTACACGCACTTATACGCACTTACACGTACTTACACGTACTTACACGCACTTACTTGCACTTACACGCACTTACACCCACTTACACGCACTTATACGCACTTACATGCACTTACATGTGCTTACATGCACTTACACGTACGTACACACACTTACTTGTACTTACACGTACTTAAACGTACTTACACGTACGTACACGCACTTACATGCACTTACACATACTTACACATACTTACACACACTTACACGCACTTACATGCACTAACATAAACTTAAACTGCACTTACACGTACTTACATGCACTTATACGCACTGACACACACTTGCACACACTTATACGCACTTATACGCACCTACACGCACTTACACACACTTACACGCACTTACACACACTTACACACACTTACACGTACTTACATAAACTTACACAAAATTAAATCCACTTAAAGTGCACTTACGCGCACTTACACGCACTTACATGCACTTACATGTGCTTACATGCACTTACACGTACTTACATGCACTTATACGCACTGACACACACTTGCACACACTTATACGCACTTATACGCACCTACACGCACTTACACACACTTACACGCACTTACACACACTTACACACACTTACACGTACTTACATAAACTTACACAAAATTAAATCCACTTAAAGTGCACTTACGCGCACTTACACGCACTTACACGCACTTATACATACTTACACGCACTTACACGCACCTACACTTACTTACACAAACTTAAACTGCACTTACACACACTTACACGCACTTACACGCACTTACACGCAATTCTAGCACTTACACACACTTACACACACTTCCACGAACTTACACGTACTTAGACGCACTTATACTCACTTACACGAACGTAAACTGTACTTGCACGCACTACCATGCACTTACACACTCTTACACATACTCACACGTACTAACACACACTTACACGCACTTACACACACGTACACACACTTTCATGCACATACACGCACTTACACGTACTTACCCGCACTTATACACACTTACACGCACTTACACGTACTAACATGCACTTACATGCACTTACATGAACTTTCATTCACTTACACAAACTTACACGTACTTACACGCACTTACACACAATTCAGTGTACTTACACACACCTACACACACTTACATACACTTACACGTACTTACACGCACTTATACGCACTTACACGCACTTACATGCACTTACACGTACTTACACGCACTTGCACAAACTAACATTCACTTACACGAACTTACACATACTTACATGCACTTACACGCACTCACACGTACTTACAGGTACTTACACGCACTTACCCACACTTACACGCACTTACACATACTTACACACACTTACACGCACTTACACGTACTAACACGCACTTACACGCACTTACATGCACTTAAACGTACTTACACGCACTTACACGTGCTTACACGCACTTATACGCACTTTTATGCACTTAAACGTACTTACTTGCACTTACACCTACTTACACGTACTTACACGCACTTACACGCACTTACACATACTTGCACGTACTTACATACACTTACACGCACTTACATGCACTTCCACGCACTTACATGCACTCACAGGAACTTACACACACTTATACGCACTTACATGCACTTATACGCACTTTCTTGCACTTACACACACTTACACGCACTTACACATACTTTCACGCACTTACATGGACATACACAAACTTACACGCACTTACACGCACTTACACGCACTTACATGTACTTAAACATACTTACACACACTTAGACACACTTACACATACTTACACGCACTTACACGCTCTTACACGTTCTTACACGACCTTACACGTACTTACATATACTTACACGCACTTACATGCACTTACATACACTTACACACACTTACACGCATTTACACGCACTTACACAAACTTACACGCACTTATACACACTTACACGCACTTACACACACTTACACACGCTGAAACGCAATTACACATACTTACACGTACTCACATGCACTCACACGCACTCACACGCACTTTCACGTAATTACACATACTTACACGCACTTACATGCACTTACACGCACTTACACGAACTTACACGCACTTACACACACTTTTACGCAGTTATACACAGTTACACGTACTTACATGCACTTACACACACTTACACGTACTTACACGCACGTATCCTTACTTACACGCACTTACACGCACTTACACATACTTACACATTATTACACGTACTTACACGTACTTATACGAACTTACACATACTAAAACCACACTTATATGCAGTTACATGCACTTACACGCACGTACATGCGCTTACAAGTACTTACATGCACTTCCACGCACTTATACGCACTTACATGCACTTATACATACTTACAAGCACTCACACGCACTCAGACGTACTCATATGCACTTTCACGCACTTATACGTACTTATACGCACTTATACATACTTATACACACTAATAGACACTTACATGCACTAACATGTACTTACACGCACTTGCATGCACTTACACACACTTAAACACACTTAGACATACTTACACGCACTTACACAAACTGACACACACTTATACGCACTTAGACAAACTGACATTCACCTACACAAACTTACACGTACTTACACGCACTTTTCTGCACTTACACGCAGTTTTACGTACTTACATGGACTTATACGTACTTACATGCACTTACACGCACTTATACGTACTTACACACACTTATACGCACTTACACGCACTTGTACGCACTCACACGCACTTACACTTGCTTACACGCTCTTACACGCACTTACACACACTTACATGCACTTACTTGCACTTACACGTACTTACAGGTACTTACACGTATTTACACACACTTACACGCACTTACACACACTTACACGCACTTACACGCACTTACACACACTTACACATACTCACAGGAACTTACACACACTTACACGAACTTACACATACATACACAAACTTACACGGACTTACACGCACTTACACACACTTTCTTGCATTAACACGCACTTACATGCACTTACACGCACGTTCACACACTTATATGTTCTTACACAAACTTACACGCAATTATACACACTTACACGTACTTATACGCACTTACACGCACTTACATGAACTTACACACACTAACACACTCTTACATGCTCTTATACAACCGTACACGTACTTGCACATACGTACACACACTTACATGCACTGACACGCACTTACACGCACTTACATGCATTTGCACGCACTTACACAAACGTATACGCACTTACACGCACTTACACATACTTACACGCACTGACACACACTTACACGTACTTACGCGCACTTATACACACTTACACATACTACGAGCACTCACACATACTCACACGCACTCGCACATATTTTCACGCACTTACATGTACTTACATGCACTTACACGCACTTACATGCACTTATACGCACTTGCACGCACTTACACACACTTACACGCACTTATACACACTTACACGCACTTACACATACTTACAATCACTTATACGCACTTACAAGCACTTGTATGCACTTACACGCACTTACACGTACTTACATGCACTTACACGCAATTACATACTTTTACACGCACTAACACGCACTTACATGCACTTACACGTACTTACACGCACTTACACGCAATAATACTTACTTACACGCATGTACACACACTTACACGCATTTACACAAACTTACAAGCACTTAAACCATACTTACATGCACGTACACGCACTTACACGCAATAATACTTACTAACATGCATGTACACACACTTACACACATTTATACAAACTTACAAGCACTTAAACCATACTTATACGCACGTACATGCACTTACACGCACTTACACGCACTTACACG
>SZWC01004820.1:87181-103326 GCA_023375785.1 Penium margaritaceum | reverse complement strand
TATACGCACTTACACACACTTACATGCACTTACACGCACTTACTTGCACTTACACGTACTTACACATACTTATGTGCACATACACACACTCACACACACTTACACGCACTTATAGCACTTACACGCACTTACACACACTCACAGGAACTTACATGCACTTACACAAACTTACACGTACCTATACGCACTTACACACACTTACATGCACTTACACCTACTTACACGCACTTACACAAACTTACACGTACTTACACGCACTTACACGAACTTACACGCACTGACACGCACTAACACGCACTTACACACACTTACACACACTTAGATGCATTTACACACACTTACAGAAACTTACACACACTTACACGCACTTACACGCATGTATACGCACTTACACGTACTGACACGCACTTTCACACACTTACACACACGTACACGCACTTATACATACTTACACACACTCACACATACTCACTCGTACTCACACGCACTTACACATACTTACATGCACTTACACGTACTTCCAGACACTTATACGCACTTACACGTACTTATACGCAATTACACGCACTAACACACACGTACATGCACTTACATGCACTTACACGTACTTACACGCACTTACACACACTTACATGCACTTACATGCACTTACACTTACTTACACACACTTACACGCACTTCCATGCACTTATACGCACTTTTACGCACTTACATGCACTTATACGCACTTATACGCACTTACACCAACTTACACGTACTTACACATACGTCTACGCACTTACATAAACTTACACACACTTACATGCACCTACACGAACTGAAACAGAAAATACACGTACTTACACGCACTTACATGTACTGACACACACTTTTAGCACTTGCACGCACTTACACACACTTACACAAACTTACACGTACTTACATGCACTTACACTCACCTACCCGAACATAAACAGCACTTACACGCACATGTATGTCCTTACACGCTCTTACACGTACTCACACACACTAACACGCACTTACACACAGGTACATGCACTTTCACGCACTTCCATTAACGTATATGCACTTACACGTACTTACACATACTTACACGCATTTACACACACTTACACACACTTACATGCACTTATACACACTTACACGAACTTACATTCACTTTTACAAACTTACACGTACTTACACGCACTTACACGTACTTACATGCACTTAGACAAATTTATACACACTTATAAGCACTTACACGCACTTATACGTACTTACACACACTTACACGTACTTACACACAGTTACACGCACTTACTCGCACTTACACGAACTGACAGTCACTTACACAAACTTTCACGTACTCACACATACTTACACGTACTGACACGTACTTGCAGGCACTTACACGCACTTACACGCACTTACACATACGTACACGTACTTACACGCACTTACACGCACTTACACGTACTTACACACACTTACACGCATTTATACACACTTGCACGTACTTACTTGTACTTACACGTACTTACACGTACTTACATGCACTTACACACACTTATACGTACTTGCAATCACTTGCACACATTTACACATACTTACACACACGCACAGGAACTTACATGCACTTACACGAACGTATGCATACGTTTACGCACTTACACGTACTTACACACACTTACACGCATTTATACACACTTGCACGTACTTACTTGTACTTACACGTACTTACACGTACTTACATGCACTTACACACACTTATACGTACTTGCAATCACTTGCACACATTTACACATACTTACACACACGCACAGGAACTTACATGCACTTACACGAACGTATGCATACGTTTACGCACTTACACGTACTTACACACACTTATAAAGACTTTCGTGTACTTACACGCACTTACACGCACTTTCACGCACTAACATACACTTACACACACTTACACGCACTTACACGAACGTATACACACTTATACACACTTACACGCACTTACACGCACTTAAACGCACTTATGTACACTTACATGCATTTACACACACTTACACAAACTTACACGCACTTGCACTCACTTACACGTACGTACACACACTTACACGTACTGACACGCACTTACAAACACTTAAATGCACATACACGTACTTACACATACTTACACGCACTCACACGCACTCACACGCACTTACACGTACTTACACGTACTTATATGCACTTACACACACTTGCACACACTTACACGCACGTATACACACTTATACGCACGTATACACATTTACACCCACTAATACACACTTACACACACTTACACACACTTATATATACTTACTCATACTTACACGCACTTACATGCACTTACATATACTTACACGCACTTACATGCACTTACACACACTTACTTGCACTTACATGCTTTTATATGCACTACCACGTACTTACACACACTTGCACACACTTACACACACTTACATGCACTTACACTTAGTTATACGCACTTACACGTACTTACACGCACTTATACGCACTTATATGAACTTACACATTCTTAAACCACACTTACACGCACTTACATGCACTTACACGCACTTACACGCACTTACACGCACTTATACGCACGTACATGCACTTACAGGCACCTACACGCACCTAAACGCACTTACACGCGCTTACATGCACTTACACACACTTACACGTACTTACAGATACTTATATGCACTAACACGCACTTACACGCACTTGCACGTACTTACACGCACTTACACGCACTTACATACACTTACACGCACTTACACACACTTACATGCACTTACATGCACTTACACGCACTGACACGCACTTATACGCACTTACACGCACTTACATGCACTTACATCTACTTACACGCACTTACATGCACTTACATCTACTTACACGCACTTACATGCACTTACATCTACTTACACGCACTTACATGCACTTACATCTACTTACACGCACTTACATGCACTTACATCTACTTACACGCACTTACATGCACTTACATCTACTTACACGCACTTACATGCACTTACATCTACTTACACGCACTTACATGCACTTACATCTACTTACACGCACTTACATGCACTTACATCTACTTACACGCACTTACATGCACTTACATCTACTTACACGCACTTACATGCACTTACATCTACTTACACGCACTTACATGCACTTACATCTACTTACACGCACTTACATGCACTTACATCTACTTACACGCACTTACATGCACTTACATCTACTTACACGCACTTACATGCACTTACATCTACTTACACGCACTTACATGCACTTACATCTACTTACACGCACTTACATGCACTTACATCTACTTACACGCACTTACATGCACTTACATCTACTTACACGCACTTACATGCACTTACATCTACTTACACGCACTTACATGCACTTACATCTACTTACACGCACTTACATGCACTTACATCTACTTACACGCACTTACATGCACTTACATCTACTTACACGCACTTACATGCACTTACATCTACTTACACGCACTTACATGCACTTACATCTACTTACACGCACTTACATGCACTTACATCTACTTACACGCACTTACATGCACTTACATCTACTTACACGCACTTACATGCACTTACATCTACTTACACGCACTTACATGCACTTACATCTACTTACACGCACTTACATGCACTTACATCTACTTACACGCACTTACATGCACTTACATCTACTTACACGCACTTACATGCACTTACATCTACTTACACGCACTTACATGCACTTACATCTACTTACACGCACTTACATGCACTTACATCTACTTACACGCACTTACATGCACTTACATCTACTTACACGCACTTACATGCACTTACATCTACTTACACGCACTTACATGCACTTACATCTACTTACACGCACTTACATGCACTTACATCTACTTACACGCACTTACATGCACTTACATCTACTTACACGCACTTACATGCACTTACATCTACTTACACGCACTTACATGCACTTACATCTACTTACACGCACTTACATGCACTTACATCTACTTACACGCACTTACATGCACTTACATCTACTTACACGCACTTACATGCACTTACATCTACTTACACGCACTTACATGCACTTACATCTACTTACACGCACTTACATGCACTTACATCTACTTACACGCACTTACATGCACTTACATCTACTTACACGCACTTACATGCACTTACATCTACTTACACGCACTTACATGCACTTACATCTACTTACACGCACTTACATGCACTTACATCTACTTACACGCACTTACATGCACTTACATCTACTTACACGCACTTACATGCACTTACATCTACTTACACGCACTTACATGCACTTACATCTACTTACACGCACTTACATGCACTTACATCTACTTACACGCACTTACATGCACTTACATCTACTTACACGCACTTACATGCACTTACATCTACTTACACGCACTTACATGCACTTACATCTACTTACACGCACTTACATGCACTTACATCTACTTACACGCACTTACATGCACTTACATCTACTTACACGCACTTACATGCACTTACATCTACTTACACGCACTTACATGCACTTACATCTACTTACACGCACTTACATGCACTTACATCTACTTACACGCACTTACATGCACTTACATCTACTTACACGCACTTACATGCACTTACATCTACTTACACGCACTTACATGCACTTACATCTACTTACACGCACTTACATGCACTTACATCTACTTACACGCACTTACATGCACTTACATCTACTTACACGCACTTACATGCACTTACATCTACTTACACGCACTTACATGCACTTACATCTACTTACACGCACTTACATGCACTTACATCTACTTACACGCACTTACATGCACTTACATCTACTTACACGCACTTACATGCACTTACATCTACTTACACGCACTTACATGCACTTACATCTACTTACACGCACTTACATGCACTTACATCTACTTACACGCACTTACATGCACTTACATCTACTTACACGCACTTACATGCACTTACATCTACTTACACGCACTTACATGCACTTACATCTACTTACACGCACTTACATGCACTTACATCTACTTACACGCACTTACATGCACTTACATCTACTTACACGCACTTACATGCACTTACATCTACTTACACGCACTTACATGCACTTACATCTACTTACACGCACTTACATGCACTTACATCTACTTACACGCACTTACATGCACTTACATCTACTTACACGCACTTACATGCACTTACATCTACTTACACGCACTTACATGCACTTACATCTACTTACACGCACTTACATGCACTTACATCTACTTACACGCACTTACATGCACTTACATCTACTTACACGCACTTACATGCACTTACATCTACTTACACGCACTTACATGCACTTACATCTACTTACACGCACTTACATGCACTTACATCTACTTACACGCACTTACATGCACTTACATCTACTTACACGCACTTACATGCACTTACATCTACTTACACGCACTTACATGCACTTACATCTACTTACACGCACTTACATGCACTTACATCTACTTACACGCACTTACATGCACTTACATCTACTTACACGCACTTACATGCACTTACATCTACTTACACGCACTTACATGCACTTACATCTACTTACACGCACTTACATGCACTTACATCTACTTACACGCACTTACATGCACTTACATCTACTTACACGCACTTACATGCACTTACATCTACTTACACGCACTTACATGCACTTACATCTACTTACACGCACTTACATGCACTTACATCTACTTACACGCACTTACATGCACTTACATCTACTTACACGCACTTACATGCACTTACATCTACTTACACGCACTTACATGCACTTACATCTACTTACACGCACTTACATGCACTTACATCTACTTACACGCACTTACATGCACTTACACGCACTTACTTGCACTTACACGCACTTACACCCACTTACACGCACTTACACACACTTACACACACTTACATGTGCTTACATGCACTTACACGTACTTACACGCACTTACTTGCACTTACACGCACTTACACCCACTTACACGCACTTACACACACATACACACACTTACATGTGCTTACATGCACTTACTTGCACTGACACGTACTTACACGTACTTACACATACGTACACGCACTTACATGCACTTACACACATTTACACTTACTTACACACACTTACACGTACTTATACGAACTTAAACTGCACTTACACGCACTTACACACACTTATACGCACTAACAGGCACTTGTACACACTTATACGCACTTATATGCACTTACACACACTTACACACACTTACACGCACTTATACACACTTACACACACTTACACACACTTACACGCACTTACACAAACCTATACGAAATTATATCCACTTAAAGTGCACTTACACGTACTTACATGCACTTACACGCACTTACACATTCTTACACGCACTTACACGTACTTAGAAGCACTTACACAAACTTACATGCACTTACACGCACTTACACATTCTTACACGCACTTACACGTACTTAGAAGCACTTACACAAACTTAAACTGCACTTACACGCACTTACACACACTTACACTCACTTACACACACTTTTAGTACTTACACACACTTACACGTACTTACACAACTTACACGTACTTACACGCACTTACACTCACTTACACGAACTGAAACGGTACTTACACGCACTTACATGCACTTACACACTCTTACACGCACTCACACGCACTAACACACACTTATACGCACTTATACACACTTACACACACTTTCATGCACTTACACATACTTACACGTACTTACATGCACTTACTCGCACTTACACGCACTTACACATACTAACATGCACTTACACGCACTTACACAAACTTACATTCACTTACACAAACGTACACATACTTACACGCACATGCAGACATTTACATGTACTTACACACACTTACACACACTTATTCGCACTTATACATACTTACACGCACTTACACGCACTTACACGCACTTACACGCACTTACATACACTTACACGCACTTACACACATTTACACGTACTTACACGTACTTACACGCACTTACATGCACTTAAACGCACTTACTTGCACTTACACGTACTTACACGTACTTAGACGCACTTACACGAACTTATACGTACTTACACACACTTACACACTCTTACACGCACTTATACACACTTACACGTACTTACACGCACTCACAATAACTTACACGTACTTACACAAACTTACACATACTTACACGCACTTACACACACTTACATGCACTTACACACACTTTCTTGCACTTACACGCACTTACACACACTTTCACGCACTTACATGCACTTACACACACTTTCTTGCACTTACACGCACTTACACACACTTTCACGCACTTACATGCACTTACACGAACTTACACGCACTTACACGTACGTATACGCACTTATACGCACTTACACGCACTTACACGCACTTACATGCACTTACACGCACTTACATGCACTTTTACGCTCTTGCACGTTCTTACATGATCTTACACATGCTTACACATACTTACACGCACTTACACACATTTACGCGCACTTACACAAACTTACACACACTTACACACACTTACACGTACTTACACATACTTACACATACTGACACGCACTTATACGCACGTTTTTACAGTTATACGTACTTACAAATACTTACACATACTCATACGCACTCACACGCACTCACACATATTTTCACGTACTTAAACGTACTTACACACACTCACACACACACGCACATCTCGTGTTATGGTTGTTTGGTGACCATTTGTGACACAAACTTACACGCACTCACACACACTTACACGCACTTATACGTATTTACACGCACTTACACGCACTTACACGCACTTACACGTACTTATATGCACTTACACACACTTACACGCACTTACACGTACTTACACACACTTATACGCACTTACACGCACTTACACACACTTACACGCACTTATACGTATTTACACGCACTTACACGCACTTACACGCACTTACACGTACTTATATGCACTTACACACACTTACACGCACTTACACGTACTTACACACACTTATACGCACTTACACGCACTTATACACACTTAGACACACTTACACGCACTTACATGCACTTACATGCACTTACACGCACTGACACGCACTTATACGCACTTACACACTTTTACATGCACTAAATGCACTTACACACACTTACACACACTTACACGCACTTACACGCACTTACACACACCTACACTTACTTACACGTACTTACACACACTTACACACACGTCAACATCAATGTACGCACCTACATGCACTTACACGAACTTGCACATACTTAAACCACAAGTACACGCAATAACATGCACTTACACGCACTTACACGTACTTACACGCACTTACACGTACTTACACGCACTTACATGCACTTACACACACTCATACGTACTTACACGCACTTACACGCACTTACACGCACTTACACATACTTACGAGTACTCACACGTACTCACACGCACTCACATGCACTTTCACACACTTACACACACTTATACGCACTTACAGGCACTTATACCAACTGACATTCACTTACACAAACTTACACGCAATTACACATATGTATCCGCACTTACACGCACTTACACGCACTTATACGCACTTACATGCACTTACACGTACTTACACGCACTTATAGACACTTATATGCACTAACATACACTTACATGCACTTCCACGTACGTACACGCACTTACACGCACTTACACGGACTTACACACACTTACACATACTTACACGTACTTACATGCACTTATACACTCTTACACGCACTTACACGAGCTTATACAAAATTACACCCACTTAAACTGCACGTATACGCACTTACATGCACTTAGACGCACTTACACGCACTTACACACACTTACACACACTTACACGAACGTAAACCGCACTTATTCGCACTTACACACACTTGCATGCACTTACACGCACTTAATACACACTTACACACACTTATACAAACTTACACGTACTTACACGCACTTACATGCTCTTACACGCACTTATACGCACTTACAAGCACTTACATGCACTTACGCACACTTACACGTACTTATACGCACTTACTTGCACTTACTCGACTTACACCCACTTACACTCACTTACACACACTTACACACACTTACACGTGCTTACATGCACTTACACGCACTTACATGCTCTTACACGCACTTATACGCACTTACACACACTTACATGCACTTACGCACACTTCCACGTACTTATACGCACTTACTTGCACTTACTCGACTTACACCCACTTACACTCACTTACACGCACTTACATGCTCTTACACGCACTTATACGCACTTACACACACTTACATGCACTTACGCACACTTCCACGTACTTATACGCACTTACTTGCACTTACTCGACTTACACCCACTTACACTCACTTACACGCACTTACATGCTCTTACACGCACTTATACGCACTTACACACACTTACATGCACTTACGCACACTTCCACGTACTTATACGCACTTACTTGCACTTACTCGACTTACACCCACTTACACTCACTTACACACACTTACACACACTTACACGTGCTTACATGCACTTACACATACTTTCACACACTTACTTGCACTTCCACGCACTTACACTTACTTACACGTACTTATACGCACTTACACACACTTACACGCACTTACACGCACATACACGAACTTAACTGTACTTACACGCACTTATACACACTTATACGCACTAACACGCACTTAGACGCACTTTTAGCACTTACACGTACTTACACACATTTATACAAACTTACACGTACTTACACGTACTTACACTCACTTACACAAACTTAAACCGCACTTACACACACTTACATGCACTTACACACTCTTACACACACTGACACGCACTCACACGCACTTACACACACTTACACGCACTTATACGCACTTACATGCACTTACACGTACTTACACGCACTTATAGACATTTATATGCACTAACATATACTTACACGCACTTCCACGTACGTACACGCACTTACACATACTTACACGGACTTACACACACTTACACATACTTACACGTACTTACACGCACTTATACACTCTTACACACACTTACACGAGCTTATACAAAATTACACCCACTTAAACTGCACGTATACGCACTTACATGCACTTAGACGCACTTACACGCACTTACACACACTTACACACACTTACACGAACGTAAACCGCACTTATTCGCACTTACACACACTTGCATGCACTTACACGCACTTAACACACACTTACACACACTTCTACAAACTTACACGTACTTACACGCACTTACATGCTCTTATACGCACTTATACGCACTTACAAGCACTTACACGCACTTACGCACACTTACACGTACTTATACGCACTTACTTGCACTTACTCGACTTCCACCCACTTACACTCACTTACACACACTTACACACACTTACACGTGCTTACATGCACTTACACATACTTTCACATACTTACTTGCACTTCCACGCACTTACACGTACTTACACGTACTTACACGCACTTACACACACTTACACAGACTTACACGCACTTACACGAACTTAAACTGTACTTACACGCACTTATACACACTTATACGCACTAACACGCACTTATACGCACTTTTAGCACTTCCACGTACTTACACACATTTATACGAACTTACACGTACTTACACGTACTTACACTCACTTACACAAACTTAAACCGCACTTACACACACTTACATGCACTTACACACTCTTACACACACTCACACGTACTAACACGCACTTACACGCACTCACACACACTTACACGCACTTACACGCACTTACACGTACTTACATGCACTTATATGCACCTACACACACTTACACACACTTACACACACTTACACTCACTTACACACCCTTACACGAACTTACATTCACTTACACAAACTTACCCATACTTACATGCATCTACACGTACCTACACGCACTTACGCACACCTACACGCACCTACATGTGTTTACATGAAATCTGCCGCACATGCAAATATACCGCGAGGGAGACCGAGTCATGGACTTCCGCGATGGAGTTGAGGCGAGTGAGGGGTGGTCTTTGGGCAAAGGGAGAGAACCACAATTGATCCTCATGGTGGAGGGGCGGAATGGGCATCTTTCCGGGCTTGTGTTGGGCTGTTTATGGGTGTGGGGAAGGCTGGAATTGTGCCTGGTGGTAGACCCGCGGAATTGGCAGTTCATTAACAATGGCTTCATATTTGGGGTTCCGCGGAAGAGGCAAAACAAGGGCAGGGGGTGTGTCTGCAGATTAGGCAACTTGGGAGGGGAAGTTGGGCGACTTTGGGGTCCGCGGAAGGCCTCAAAACATGGTGCAAGGCTCAGCCGCGGATTTGGGTTGTTTGGGAGGCTATCAGAGCAAGTTTTGGGTACGCGGAGGGCGTGAGAAAGTGCCATGATGGTCAGGAGCGGAATGGGCATGTTTGGGAAGGTGTTTTGTGGCTAAGGTGAGAAGGAAGTGCTGCGGAATGGTGCTGGGTGCCTAACCCGCGGAATTGCCTTGCCAGTAACAACAGAGAGGCAAGTTACAGTGCCGCGGAAGAGGCGGAAAGTTGCCATAGTGTTGACCCGCAGATTTGCCACATTTCTGATGGTGTTGGGGTCACCTGTGTGGGAAAGAGGGGCGCGGAAAGAGGCCTCCATGTGTATCCGCGGATTTGATGTTTGGAGGAGAGGCGTGTGAGGGCGGAACAAGAGGCACAAGTGGTGCGGACAAAAGAAGGGGTCACACAAGGTGCGGAAGTGTTGTACAAGACGCGGGAAGACAACCGGACCAAGAATGGCGGGAACCACAAGGCGCGAAGACCAAGAAGTGGCGGGAGGCGGCGCGACGAGCAAGGAGGAAGCAATGGTGGCACTTGCTTCGCGGATGGGAATAAAGTAGTGGTGGTAGTGGGTGTGAATGCATAGGGGCCGCGGCGCGGCGGGGAAGGGTGTAGCGGACTATATAATGGGCTTAGTTCCATCAGTTTGGNGGTGTTGCCAAAGTGACTAGGGGGTGGGACTGCGGAATGGGCCTGTTTTATGGGTGTAGAGGGTGCCAAATCCGCGGAAAGGGGACTGCAAAAGTGGGCCATGTGTGTATCCGCGGAATTGCCATGTTAGAGACACCAGGGGGAAGCCAAATCCGCGGAAGAGGGGCTGCCAAAGTGGGCCATGTGTGTACCCGCGGAATTGCCATGTCAGGGACATTATGGGGAAGCCAAATCCGTGGAATAGGGGTGTTCCAGGAGGGGGTGATGGAGTTCCGCGGAATTGCCATGTCAGAGGGGTGAGGTGATGGGAGGAAAGACCACGTGTGAGTGATCAAAGGTGCCAATGTGTCAGGGGGAATGTGGAATGAAGTCTTATGGGGTGCGAAAAGAGGAGATTTGCGGAGGACAACATGGAAGGCGTGGAAGTGAAGTGACATCGCGGAACTACGACGAGCGCGGCAAAAAAAGGGGTAACACACCGGTTTTTTACCTTGTCTATATCTGCAAGGTCATGCATATTACATGTGCACAGTGATTCGACACTATGACCGTGGCTGACTCGTGTTACGATTCGTAGAAGTTAAAGTCACTTGGTAAACTTTGTGGTCATGGTCAGTGGCACATGACAAATTTGTCAAGGCATTGCGCACAATAGCCATACCGAGACACCAGTATTCTACCTTGTTTATACCTGCAAGATCATGCCTAGTACATCTGCACTGTTTTGGACACTCTGACCATTGCTGACTCATGTTATGATTCATACTTGGTAAACTTTGTGTTCATGGTCAGTGGTGTCAGAATAATCTTCAAGAACCACACGGCGCATCTGGACTCTCCCTCCTACCCCTTCTTGTTTCCGCATTGCCCCTGCCACCTCCGAAGCTGGAACTGGAAATTACTCGGCTGCCCACGTCTCGCACAAGCTCATCTCCGGCCATCGACCAAATGGCTTGGGCGGTAAAACCGACCAAGCCTCTTCCAAAGCAGCAGCCGGCCACCAAACTAGCCCACGTGCTCCACCAACGGACGTCGCGCGCTGACCATCCGCCAAACGGTCAACCCACAACCAACCATCTCCAACAAAGAGCGCGCCTCGGTCCCAGCTACGCGACAGGTCCCTCTGTCGTGCGTCGGACCTCCCCAGCTCGGAAGTCCCATGGACCGCAGCCCTTCCACAAGAAGGTCTGCACAACTAAGAACGTGCAGAGTCACAACGGGACTCTGCATACAACAGAAGCGACCACAGTAGCGCGGTGGTTGCAGCTACATGCATCACACCGCCCACCTTAGCAGGCGTACACGCCTTAGCTTAGTCAGACAAGCCGCTAGGCCTAGGNCAAACACTATTACAGGTAGTCTGATGCCTCTTGTACTTCGCTTCCTTCATTCAGTCAATCATCATTTCTTTCTCTCGTTCGCTTCTGTTCCATTTTGACTTGCCGCCCACGTTGCTTCCGCTCCGTGTCTCGCTTCACTCCAAATGCCTGACATGGTATCGAGCCTTCACGATTCTACAGCCTGTTTCACCCACCCACCCACCCTTCAGCAATTCAAGCTTCGTTTTGTGTGCCCCTTCCCTCGCTTGCGGGCGGCTGTCCGCATGACGACATTGCCTCTGCTCTGATAGCCTCCGTCCGGCTTCCGGCCTCACCTCCATCTCCTTCCGGGCTGCCTTCTGAAGAGCCATGGCTCTCTTCTTGGAAGGCCATTTCCACTGGCTCCAGGACTTCTACGCGGGCCGTGACGTCGGCCCTCCTCCTCCACCCAACTACAGCTCACCTTCCATCCTCGACTACCTTTCCTTCTCCAACGTCCCAACAGCACCTCCGACCCCACCGACGCCTCCAACTCCTCCTCCAGCTCCTCCGGCACCTCAAGCTCCATTGACGGCTCCAACTCCTCCTACAGCTCCTCCAGCACCTCCAGCTCCACCGACGCCTCCAACTCCTCCTCCAGCTCCTTCCGCACCTCCAGCTCCACCGACGCCTCCACCTTCTCCTCCAGCTCCTCTAGCACCTCCAGCTCCACCGACGCCTCCAACTCCTCCTCCAGCTCCTCCCGGACCTCAGGCTCGACGTGCACCTCTTCCTCACTGCCCTGTTCCCCCGGGCTTCCTACCTCATTCGCTGCACATTCCACCTTTTCTGTCTCCACCTAACTTCTTCAAGGCCTCGCCAACCTCTGCCCTGACACCGGAAACTACTCCTACTTTCGCCTCATGTGCCTCTCCACATGACTTCTCCCCTCCTACCCTCTTACCATCACCGCCTCTAGCTCCCAACTCCATCCCTGCCGCAGCAGCCATGTCTCCTTCATCTTCTACTGGCTCCAATCCCATCGGCAACATTCTCATCCCGGCAGCACTCAACAGTTCTCTGCCCCAATCTACACTCCTCTCATTCACCTTCACTTCCACATCCCTTGATCTCTTCCTTCTTCCTGCTGCCCTCCAAACTCCCTGCTCTAACAGCACCTCTCCCAAAGTCGTGCCGCGCATCCTTCTTGCTCCCACCAGCAGTCTTCTCCATCTCTCCGTCCATCCTCCTGCCGTCCAACCCAGCACTCCAGGCTCCTTCCACATCCTTGCCCTTCCTCCATGGACCCGAGGATTCACTCTTCCCATCTCTCTCCTCTTTGCAGGCTTCCTGTTCCTCTTCGCCTCTGTCCAACTGCACCTCCTTCCTCTGCCTCTCTTTTCCAGTCTGTCCTGTCCGTGCCTTGTTGCAGTACGGGCGACTGTCAAGCATCTACTCCTGCCTCCAAGGCGCTGTCCTCCCAAGGCATCTGTGGAGGATGTCCCCTATTCCCTTGTGGGCGGCCAACAACAACAACAGCATCATCTTCTCTGGGACATCACCTTCTCGCCGTATGGTCTTGCCGGGGGCTGTCAGAATAATCTTCAAGAACCACACGGCGCATCCGGACTCTCCCTCCTACCCCTTCTTGTTACCGCATTGCCCCTGCCAACTCCGAAGCTGGAACTGGAAATCACTCGTCTGCCCACGTCTCGCACGAGCTCATCTCCGGCCATCGACCAAATGACTTGGGCGAAAAAACCGACCAAGCCTCCTTCGAAGCAGCAGCCGGCCACCGAACCAGCCCACGTGCTCCACCAACGGACGTCGCGCGCTGACCATCTGCCAAACGGTCAACCCACGACCAACAATCTCCAACGAAGAGCGCGCCTCGGTCCCAGCTACGCGACAGGTCCCTCTGTCGTGCGTCGGACCTCCCCAGCTCGGAAGTCCCATGGACCGCAGCCCTTCCACAAGAAGGGCTGCACAACTAAGAACGTGCAGAGTCGCAACGTGACTCCGCATACAACTGAAGCAACCACAACAACATGGTGGTTGCAGCTACATGCATCACACCGCCCACCTTAGCAGGCGTACACGCCTTAGGTTAGTCAGACAAGCCGCTAGGCCTAGGGACAAAAACTATTAAAGGTAGTCTGATGCCTCTTGTACTTCGCTTCCTTCATTCAGTCAATCATTATTTCTTTCTCTCGTTCGCTTCCATTCCATTATGACTTGCCACCTCCCACGTTGCTTCCGCTCCGTGGCACATGCCAACTTTGTCAAGGCATTGCGCACAATTGCCGTGCCAAGAAATCAGTTTTTTACCTTGTTTATACCTGCAAGGTCATGAATATTAGATGTGCACTGTGATTGGACACTCTGACTGTGGCTGACTTGTGTTATAATCAATAGAAGTAAAAGTCACTTGGATACATTTGTGGTCATGGTCAGTGGCACATGCCAACTTCGTAAAGGCATTGCACACAATAGCCACACCGAGCCACCAGTATTCTACCTTGTTTATACCTGCAAGGCCATGCCCAGTATATCTGCACTGTGATTGAACACTCTGACCGTGGCTGACTCGTGTTATGATTCATAGCCGTTTAAGGTACTTGGTAAACTT
>SZWC01004820.1:52335-69164 GCA_023375785.1 Penium margaritaceum | reverse complement strand
CACAAGCCACTGTGAGCCACCAGAATTCTACCTTGTTTATACCTGTAAGGTCATGCCCAGTATATCTGCACTGTGATTGGACACTCTGACCGTGGCTGACAGGTGTTATGATTCATAGCCGTTTAAGGTGCTTGGTAAACTTTGTGGTCATGGTCAGTGGCACATGCCAACTTTGTCAAGGCATTGCGCACAATAGCCGTGCCAAGCCACTGGTTTTTTACCTTGTTTATACCTGCAAGGTCATGCATATTAGATGAGCGCTGTGATTGGGCACTCTGACCGTGGCTGACTTGTGTTACGACTCGTAGAAGTTAAAGTCACTTGGTAAACTTTGTTGTCATGGTCAGTGGCATATGTCAACTTTTTAAAGGCATTGCGCATAACAGCCACACCGAGCCACCAATATTCTACCTTGTTTACACCTGCAAGATCATGCCTAGTGGATATGCATTGTGATTGGACACTCTGACTGTGGCTTACTCGTGTTATGATCAATAGAAGTAAAAGTCACTTGGATACAGTTGTGGTCATGGTCGGTGGCACATGCCAACTTTGTCAAGGCATTGTGCACAATAGCCACACCGAGCCACCAGTATTCTACCTTGTTTACACATGCGAAATCGTGCCTAGTACATCTGCACTGTGATTGGACACTCTGACCGTGGTTGACTCGTGTTATGATCAATAGAAGTAAAAGTCACTTTGATACATTTGTGGTCATGGTCAGTGGCACATGCCAACTTTGTCAAGGCATTGCGTACAATAGCCACACCGAGCCACCAGTATTCTATCTTGTTTGTACTTGCAAGATTATGCCCAGTATATCTCCACTTTGATTGGACACTCTGACCGTGGCTGACTCGTGTTACGATTCGTAGAAGTTAAATTCACTTGGTAAACTTTGTGGTCATGGTCAGTGGCACATGCCTCCTTTGTCAAGGCATTACGCACAAAAGCCACACCGAGCCACCAGTATTCTACCTTGTTGATACCTGTAAGGTCATGCCTAGTACATGTGCACTGTGATTGGACACTCTGACCGTGGCTGACTCGTGTTATGATTCAAAGCCGTTTAAGGTACTTGGTAAACTTTGTGGTCATGGTCAGTGGCACATGCCAGCTTTGTCAAGGCATTACGCATAATAGCCGTGCCAAGCCACCGGTTCATTACCTTGTTTATACCTGCAAGGTCATGCATATTGGATGTGCACTGTGATTGGACGCTCTAACTGTGGCTGACTTGTGTTATGATTCGTAGAAGTTAAAGTCACTTGGTAAACGTTGTCGTCATGGTCAGTGGGACATGCCAAATGTTTCAAGGCATTGCGCACAATAGCCACACCGAGCCACCAGTATTCTACCTTGCTTATACTTGCAAGGTCATGCCCAGTACATCTGCACTGTGGTTGGACACTCTGACCGTGGCTGACTCATGTTATGATTCATAGCTGTTTAAGGTACTTGGTAAACTTTGTGGTCATGGTCCGTGGCACATGCCAACTTTATCAAGGCATTGCGCAAAATAGCCACACCAAGCCACCAGTATTGTACATTGTTTCTACGTGCAAGGTCATGCCTAGAACATCTGAACTGTGATTGGACACTATGACCATGGCTGACTCGTGTTACGATTCATAGAAGTAAAAGTCACTTGGATACATTTGTGGTCATGGTCAGTGGCACATGCCAACTTTGTCAAGGCATTGCGCACAATAGCCACACCGAGCCACCAGTATTCTACCTTGCTTATACCTGTAAGGTCATGCTTAGTATATCTGCACTGTGAATGGACACTCTGACCGTGGCTGACCCGTGTTATGATTCATAGCCGTTTAAGGTACTTGGTAAACTTTGTGGTCATGGTCAGTGGCACATGCCAACTTTGTCAAGGCATTGCGCACAATAGCCGTGCCAAGCCACCGGTTTTTTACCTTGTTTATACCCGCAAGGTCATGCATATTAGATGTACACTGTGATTAAGCACTCAGACCGTGGCTGACTCGTGTTACGATTTGTAGAAGTTTAAGTCACTTGGTAACCTTTGTGGTCATGGTCAGTGGCACATGTCAACTTTGTCAAGGCATTTCACACAATAGCCACACCGAGCCACCAGTATTCTACCTTGTTTAAACCTGCAAGATCATGCCTAGTACATCTGCACTGTGATTGGACACTCTGACCGTGGCTGACTCGTGTTATGATCAATAGAAGTAAAAGTTACTTAGATACATTTGTGGTCATGGTCAGTGGCACATGCCAACTGTGTCAAGGCATTGCGCACAATAGCCACACCGAGCCACCAGTAATCTACCTTGTTTGCATCTGCAAGATCATGCCTAGTACATCTGCACTGTCATTGGACACTCTGACCGTGGCTGACTCGTGTTATGATCAATAGAAGTAAAAGTCACCTGGATACATTTGTGGTCNTTGTGGTCATGGTCAGTGGCACATGCCAATTTTGTCAAGGAATTGCGCACAATAGCCACACCGAGCCACCCATATTCTACCATGTTTATACCTGCAAGATCATGCCTAGTACATCTGCACTCTTATTGGACACTCTGACAGCGGTTGACTCGTGTTATGATCAATAGAAGTAAAAGTCACCTAGATACATTTGTGGTCATGGTCAGTGGCACATGCCAAATTTGTCAAGGAATTGCGCACAATAGCCACACCGAGCAACCCATATTCTACCATGTTTATACCTGCAAGATCATGCCTAGTACATCTGCACTGTCATTGGACACTCTGCCCGTGGCTGACTCATGTTATGATCAATAGAAGTAAAAGTCACTTTTATACATTTGTGGTCATGGTCAGTGGCACATGCCACCTTTGTCAAGGCATTGCGCACAAAAGCCACACCGAGCCACCAGTATTCTACCTTGTTTATACCTGTAATGTCATGCCTAGTACAACTGCACCGTGATTGGACACTCTGATCGTGGCTGACTCGTGTTATGATTCATAGCCGTTTAAGGTACTTGGTAAACTTTGTGGTAATGGTCAGTGGCACATGCCATATCTTTCAAGGGATTGCGCACAATAGCTGTGCCAACCAACCAGTATTATACCTTGTTTGTACTTGCAAGATCATGCCTAGTACATGTGCACTGTGATTGGACACTCAGACTGTGGCTGACTCATGTTATGATCAATAGAAGTAAAAGTCACTTTTATACATTTGTGGACATGGTCAGTGGCACATTCCAACTTTGTCAAGGCATTGCACACATTGCCACACCGAGCTACCAGTATTCTACCTTCTTTGTACCTGTAAAGGTCATGCCCAGTATATCTGCACTGTGAGTAGACACTCTCACCGTGGCTGACTCGTGTTATAATTCATAGCCGTTTAAGGAACTTGATAAACTTTGTGGTCATGGTCAGTGGCACATGCCAACTTTGTCAAGGCATTGCACACAATAGTTACACCGATCAACCGGTATTCTACCCTATTTATACCTGCAAGGTCATGCCACACATATCTGCACTGTGATTGGACACTCTGACCGTGGCTGACTCGTGTTATGATTTATAGCTGTTTAAGGTACTTGGTAAACTTTGTGGTCATGGTTAGTGGCACATGCCAACTTTCTCAAGGCATTGCGCACAATAGCCGTGCCAAGCCACCTGTTTTTAACCTTGTTTATACCTGGAAGGTCATGCCTAGTACGTCTAAACTATGATTGGACACTCTGACTGTGGCTGACTCGTGTTACGATTCGTAGAAGTTATAGTCACTTGGTAAACTTTGTGGTCATGGTCAGTGGCACATGCCAACTTTGTCAAGGCATTGTGCACAATAGCCACATCGAGCCACCAGTATTCTACCTTGTTTGCACCTGAAAGATCATGCCTAGTACATATGCATTGTGATTAGACAATCTGACTGTGGCTGACTCGTCTTATGATCAATAGATGTAAAAGTCACTTGAATGTATGTGTGGTCATTGTCAGTGGCACATGCCAACTTTGTCAAGGCATTCTGCACAATAGCCGCACCGAGCCACCAGTATCCTACCTTGTTTATACCTGCAATGTCATGCCTAGTATATCGGCACTTTGATTGGACACTGTGACCGTGGCTGACTCGTGTTATGATTCATAGCCGTTTAAGGTACTTGGTAAACTTTGTGGTAATGGTCAGTGGCACATGCCAACTTTTTCAAGGCATTCCGCACAATAGCCGTGCCAAGCCACCAGTATTCTACCTTGTTTGTACTTGCAAGATCATGCCTAGTACATCTGCACTGTGATTGGACACTCGGACTGTGGCTGACTCGTGTTATGATCAATACAAGTAAAAGTCACTTGGATACATTTGTGGACATGGTCAGTGGCACATGCCAACTTTGTCAAGGCATTGCACACAATAGTTACACCGAGCCACCAGTATTCTACCTTGTTTATACATGCAAGGTCATGCCCAATATATATGCACTGTGATTGGACACTCTGACCGTGGCTGACTCGTGTTATGATTTATAGCTGTTTAAGGTACTTGGTAAACGTTGTGGTCATGGTTAGTGGCACATGCCAACTTTGTCAAGGCATTGCGCACAATAGCCGTGCCAAGACACCTGTTTTTTTCCTTGTTTATACCTGGAAGGTCATGCCTAGTACGTCTAAACTGTGATTGGACACTCTGACTGTGGCTGACTCGTGTTACGATTCATAGAAGTTAAAGTCACTTGGTAAACTTTGTGGCCATGGTCAGTGGCACATGCCAACTTTGTCAAGGCATTGCGCACAATAGCCACACCGAGCCACCCGTATTCTACCTTGATTGTACCTGAAAGATCATGCGTAGTACATCTGCATTGTGATTAGATACTGTGACTGTGGCTGACTCGTGTTATGATCAATAGAAGTAAAAGTCACTTGAATGTATGTGTGGTCATCGTCAGTGGCACATGCCAGCTTTGTCAAGGCATTCTTCACACTAACCGCACGGAGCCACAATAGCCGCACCGAGCCACCAGTATTCTACCTTGTTTATACTTGCAATGTCATGCCTAGTATATCGGCACTTTGATTGGACACTCTGACCGTGGCTGACTCGTGTTATGATTCATAGCCGTTTAATGTACTTGGTGAACTTTATGGTCATGGTCAGTGGCACATTCCAATTTGTCAAGGCATTGCGCACAATAGCCGTGCTAAGCCACCAGTTTTTTACCCTGTTTATACCTGCAAGGTCATGCATATTAGATGTGCACTGTGATTGGGTACTCTGACCGTGGCTGACTCGTGTTTTGATTCGTAGAAGTTAAAGTCACTTGGTAAACTTTGTGGTCATGGTCAGAGGCACATGCAAACTTTGTCAAGGCATTGCGCACAATAGCCACACGGAGCCACCAGTATTCTACCTTGTTTGTACCTGCAAGATCATGCCTAGTACATCTGCACTGTGATTGGGCACTCTGACTGTGGCTGACTCATGTTACGATTTGTAGGAATTAAAGGCACTTGGTAACCTTTGTGGTCATGGTCAGTGGTACATGCCAACTTTATCAAGGCATTGCGCAAAATAGCCACACCGAGCCACCAGTATTGAACCTTCTTTGCACCTGCAAGATCATGTTTTGTAAATCTGTAATGTGATTGGACACTCTGACCGTGGCTGACTCGTGTTATAATCAATAGAAGTAAACGTCACTTGGATACATTTGTGGTCATGGTCAGTGGGACATACCAACTTTTTTAAAGCACTGCACACCATAGCCACACTGAGCCACCAGTATTCTACCTTGTTTGTACCTGAAATATATTGCCTAGTACATCTGCATTATGATTAGACACTCTGACTGTGGCTGATTTGTGTTGTGATCAATAGAAGTAAAAGTCACTTGAATGTATGTGTGGTCATCGTCAGTGGCACATGCCAACTTTGTCAAGGCATTCAGCACAATAGCCGCACCGAGCCACCAGTATTCTACCTTGTTTATATCTGCAAGGTCATGCCTAGTATATCGGCACTTCTATTGGACACTCTAGACCTTGGCTGACTCGTGTTATGATTCATAGCCATTCAATGTACTTGGTAAACTTTGTGGTCGTGGTCAGTGGCACATGCCAACTTTGTCAAGGCATTTCGCACAATAGCCGTGCCAAGCCACCAGTTTTTTACTATGTTTATACCTGCAAGGTCATGCATATTAGATGTGCACTGTCAGTGGGTACTCTGACCGTGGCTGACTCGTGTTGTGACTCGTAGAAGTTAAAGTCACTTGGTATACTTTGTGGTCATGGTCAGAGGCACATGCAAAGTTGGTCAAGGCATTGCGCACAATAGCCACACCGAGCCACCAGTATTCTGCCTTGTTTGTACCGGCAAGATAATGCCTAGTACATCTGCACAGTGATTGGACACTCTGACCATGGCTGACTCGAGTTATGACCAATGGAAGAATAGGTCACTTGGATACATTTGTGGTCATGGTCAGTGGCACATGCCAACTTTGTCAAAGCATTGCGCAGAATAGCCACACCGAGCGACCAGCATTCTACCTTGTTTGTACCTGCAAGATCATGCATAGTACATCTGCACTGTGATTGGACACTTTGACCGTGGCTGACTCGTGTTATGATGAATAGAAGTAAAATTCACTTTGACACATTTGTGGTCATGGTCAGTGGCACATGCCAACTTTGTCAAGGCATTGTGCGCAAAAGCCACACCGAGCCACCAGTATTTTATCTTGTTTGTACCTGCAAGATCATGCCCAGTATATTTGCACTGTGACTGGACACTCTGACCGTGGCTGACCCGTGTTACAATTCGTAGAAGTTAAAGTCACTTGGTAAACTTCGTGGTCATGGTCAGTGGCACATGCCACCTTTGTCAAGGCATTGCGCACAAAAGCCACACCTAGCCACCAGTATTCTACCTTGTTTATACCTGCAAGGTCATGCTTACTACATCTGCACTGTGATTGTACACTCGGACTGTGGCTGACTCGTGTTATGATCAATATTAGTAAAAGTCACCTGGATACATTTGTGGACATGGTCAGTGGCACATGCTAACTTTGTCAAGGAATTGCACACAATAGCCACACCGAGCCACTAGTATTTGACCTTTTTTATACCTGTAAATGTCATGCCCAGTATATCTGTACTGTGATTAGACACTCATACCGTGGCTGACTCGTGTTTTTATTCATAATCGTTTAAGGTACTTGGTAAACTTTGTGGTCATGGTCAGTGGCACATGCCAACTTTGTCAAGGCATTGCGCACAATAGTTACACCGAGCCACCAGTATTCTACCTTGTTTATATCTGCAAGGTTATGCCTATTATATCTGCACTGTGATTGGACACTCTGACCGTGGCTGACTCGTGTTACGATTCGTAGAAGTTAAAGTCACTTGGTAAGCTTTGTGGTCATGGTCAGTGGCACATGCCAACTTTGTCAAGGCATTGCGCACAATAGCCACAGCCAGCCACCAGTATTCTACTTCGTTTACACCTGCAAGATCATGCCTAGTACATCTGCACTTTGATTGGGCACTCTGACTGTGGCTGACTCCTGTTACGATTCGTAGGAGTTAAAGTCACTTGGTAAACTTTGGGGTCATGGTCAGTGGCACATGCCAACTTTATAAAGGCATTGCGCAAAAAAGCCACACCGAGCCACCAGTATTGTACCTTTTTTGCACATGTAAGATCATGTTTTGTAAATCTGTACTGTGATTGGACAATCTGACTGTGCCTGACTCGTGTTATAATCAATAGAGGTAAAAGTCACTTGGATACATTTGTGGTCATGGTCAGTGGCACATGCCATCTTTGTCAAGGCATTGCGCACAATAGCCACACCAAGCCACCAGTATTCTACCTTGTTTATACATGTAAGGTCATGCCAAGTATATCTGCACTTTGATTGGACACTCTGACCGTGGCTGACTCCTGTTATGATTCATAGCCGTTTGATGTACTTTGTAAACTTTGTGGTCATGGCCAGTGGCACATACCAACTGTGTCATGGCATTGCGCACAATAGCCGTGCCAAGCCACTGGTTTTGTACCCTGATTATACCTGCAAGGTCATGCATATTAGATGTGCACTGTGATTGGGTACTCTGACCGTGGCTGACTCGTGTTTTGACTCGTAGAAGTTAAAGTCACTTGGTAAACTTTGTGGTCATGGTCAGGGGCACATGCAAACTTTGTCAAGGCATTGCGCACAATAGCCACACCGAGCCACCAGTCTTCTATCTTGTTTGTACCTGTAAGATCATGCATAGTACATCTGCACTGTGATTGGACACTCTGACCATGGCTGACTCATGTTATGATCAATAGAAGTAAAAGTCACTTGGATACATTTGTGGTCATGGTCAGTGGCACATGCCAACTTTGTCAAGCCATTGCGCACAATAGCCGCACCGAGCCACCAGAATTCTACCGTGTTTGTACCTGCAAGGTCATGCCCAGTATATTTGAACTGTGATTGGACACTCTGACCGTGGCTGACTCGTGTTATGATCAATAGAAGTTAAAGTCACTGGGATACATTTGTGTTCATGGTCAGTGGGACATGCCAAATTTGTCAAGGCATTGCACACCATAGTCACACCGAGCCACCAGTATTCTACCTTGTTTGTACCTGAAATATCATGCCTAGTACATTTGCACTATGATTGGACACTCTAACCGTGGCTTACTATTGTTATGATCAATAGAAGTAGAAGTCACTTGGATATATTTGTGGTCATGGTCAGTGGCACATGCCAACTTTTTCAAGGCATTGCGTACAATAGCCACACCGAGCCACCAGTATTCTACCTTGTTTATACCTACAAGGGCATGCCCAGTATTTTTGCACTGTTATTGGACACTCTGACCGTGGCTGACTCGTGTTATGATTCATAGCCGTTTAATGTACTTGGTAAACTTTGTGGTCATGGTCAGTGGCACATGCCAACTTTGTCAAGGCATTGCGCACAATGGCCGTGCCATGCCACCGGTTTTTTACCCTGTTTATACCTGCTAGGTCATGCATATTAGATGTGCACTGTGATTGGGTACTCTGACCATGGCTGACTCGTGTTATGATTCGTAGAAGTTAAAGTCACTTGGTAAGCTTTGTGGTCATGGTCAGAGGCACATGCAAACTTTGTCAAGGCATTGCGCACAATAACCACACCGAGCCACCAGTATTCTACCTTGTTTGTACCTGCAAGATCATGCCTAGTACATCTGCACTGTGATTGGACACTCTGACCGTGGCTGACTCGTGTTATGATTTATAGCCATTTAGGGTACTAGGAAAAATTTGTTGTCATGGTCAGTGACACATGCCAACGTTTTCAAGGCATTGCGCACAATCGCCGTGCCAAGACACCAGTATTCTACCTTGTTTGTACCTGCAAGATCATTCCTAGTACATCTGCACTGTGATTGGACACTCTGACTGTGGCTGACTCGTGTTATGATGAATAGAAGTAAAAGTCACATGGATACATTTGTGGACATGGTCAGTGGCACATGCCAACTTTGTCAAGGCATTTCACACAATAGCCATACCAAGCCACTATTATTCTACCTTCTTTATACCTGTAAAGGTCATGCTTAGTATATCTGCATTGTGATTAGAAATCTGACCGTGAGTGACTCGTGTTATGAAACATAGCTGTTTAAGGTACTTGGTAAACTTTGTGGTCATGGTCAGTGGCACATGCCAACTTTGTCAAGGCATTGCGCACTATAGTTACACCGAGCCACCAGTATTCTACCTTGTTCATACCTGCAAGGTCATGCCCAGTATATCTGCACTTTGTGCTTGACACGGCTATTGTGCGCAATGCCTTGACAAAGTTGGCATGTTCCACTGACCATGACTACAAAGTTTACCAAGTACGATAAACGGCTATGAATCATGACAAGAGTCAGCCACGGACAGAGTGTCCATTCACAGCGTACATCTAATATGCATAACCTTGCAGGTATAAGCAAGGAAAAAAACCGGTGACTTGGCACGGCTATTGTGCGGAATGCCTTGACAAAGTTGGCATGTGCCACTGACCATGACCACAAAGTTTACCAAGTACCTTTAACGGCTATGAATCATAACACGAGTCAGCCAGGGTCAGAGTGTCCAATCATAGTGCAGATATACTGGGCATGACCTTGCCGGTATAAATAAGTTAGATTACTGGTGGCGCGGTGTGGCTATTGTGCGCAATGCCTTGACAAAGTTGGCATGTGCCACTGTCCATGACCACAAAGTTTACCAAGTGACTTTAACCTCTACGAATCGTAATACGAGTCGGCCATGGTCAGAGTACCCAATCACAGCTCAGATGTTATAGGCATGACCTTGCAGGTATAAACAAGGTAAAAAACTGGTGGCTTGGCACGGCTTTTGTCAACAAAAAGATCAATGGGTACAAGGCACTCCGCAACCCGACGACAGAATTCTTTATGAAGTACCTTCTAGTACTGGATTGCCCCCTCAGAGCCCTTATCCTGGAATATCCTCCAGAATATTCCACTGGTTTGGCTCAAGCACTGTACCGCGAGGAATCCAGCCGGCAGCTCCCCAATGGCCGACACCTGCTCCCGCGCGACCGAGCCAACGGTTGCCACCTTCTGCACATCCCGCCCGCTCACCACCAACGAAAGAGCGCCTCGGTCTTCACTACGCGCCAAAGACGTCCGACGGCTTTGATCCGTTGGAGAAGCCAGCCGGCACCGGCACTACCAAGGCCTCAATGCCCCGGCCTCTCATCCAAGGACTTAGGCGGAGTCGCTCTGCGACTCCGTCATCGACGGCAGCCGTAGTAGCAGCAAGGCGGCTACGGTTATGACTAGCGTACTGCCCGACCTAGAATAGAAGCTACTATATATGTTCGTACCTCATGTACTAGGAGCTACCCTTTTGTGGTCATTCAGTTATCATTCAGGCTCGGCCTTATGGCCCACAACAACTCTTTGTTGGTGTTCATCATCCTGCTCATCATCTCAGTCTTCAGTGTCCACAAAGATGTATAGAAGTACTTGGGCGACATTGTTGTGCCGGCCCGCGCACCAGCTCTGCGGCAAGCACAGGCAACCGACCTTGGAACTGGCAACCTGACGCTGCGGCACCTTCAACCGCCCTTCGGTTCTTGTATCTTCACTGCAGTCTCGTCTCATGTTCATCAGCCCGCGCTTCGACGCTGCGGGACATGGATTCTGCCGGCCCGTGCCTTGGCGCTTCGGCCTCGCGGCCCGCGCCTCGGCACTGCCCTCACTTCTTCAAGCTCAGATTATCTTCTCATTGTTATGGTGAATGATCCCTACATCAGCGCTCGTACATGTGCACCGCGCCCACTCATGTTCCTATATGATCCTAATTCGCAGTGCTCGTCCCTCGGACCGCGGCCCGCATTCCAGACTGTCATATCTTCCTCTTCGCTTCAGTTGATGATTCCCATGACGCTTGCATTTTCCCAACATGGTATCAGAGCTGAAAGATTCTTCAATATGTCCCTACTCACTACCTCTTTATCGCAACATGCCTGACGCCAGAAATGCCGTCCCGAAGCGCACACGCAGTTCTCGTCTTCCTCGCACATCCGTGCAGCGTAGGCACGACAACGACAGTAACAGCACTGTATCTTCGCTCAGCAGCCTTACCTCCCTGGCAACATGGCATTACTCCTCTGTACATTCCTCATCCGCAGCAGTGCAACCGCCAGCAGTTCAAATTAACATCAACTCTCCGGCGCGACACAACCACCTGTTCCCTCTGCCGACTCCCTCCCTCTATCATCATCGCAACACCATCACAGCAGCCGCATAATCAGCACAGCAAGAAGCAACATTTGCATCCGCAGCAAACACAATCAACCACAACTCACTCTCTCCTGCGGCGCGACAGACTGATCAGTCCCCTTGACCGCCCCTTTTATCCCTTCACTAGCAATAGCTTCTCAAAAGTATGTACCTATCACGTGCCACATCATCTTCAAAAGGAAACAACTCTCCTCTATGGTTTCACCCTGTCCTGCAGCAGCAGCAGCAAGAGTCACACCAGCAACCACAGCAACAGCAGCAGCAGCAGCAACAGTAGATTCAACGTCATCAATGGGTCCTTCATGAAGCAGCTCCCTTCTCACAATCGAAAACAACATCCTTTCCCCAAACATACCAGCACAACAGCAGATCCTTCCATGCGGCACAACAGTTATGTTTGTTCCTCTGACTGCTCCTACCCTTCACAACGCACCTGGTACTTCTCCGTTCCTACCACATCTCCCTCCAGCACGGAGCATCGATCACCATCAGCAACAACGCTCACACCATACATCAACAACAGCTCTCTTTGGGACTAGGCTCTCACTCCATCTCCTATCAACCAATATTACCAAAAACAGAAGCAAAAACTCCAGCAACTCAAGAGGAACCTCACCTCTCTAGCATCAACAACCAGTCACCCTTCAAGGTCCTCTTGTCCACTGGTCCCAGTCGACTTCGCATCCGCAATGCATTCATCCTCGCACGAGAGGTTCCTGGCACATACAGCCGCACAACATCCAGCAATAGGCACAGACTCACCCTGGACAAACGACGGCAGCTTGCCTAAACTTCTCAACTTCATCCACGGTCTCACATCATCAGGCTCCTTCCCTCAAACAAAACCAGCATCCCTCCTACTGTTCAACAGCGGTGCCTGTCGCCCTCTCAATTGGCCTCACACCTTTTAATGCTTCCCAGTACTCTTGAAACAACACAATCAGCAAACCTCAACCCCTCCTCCACGATGTGACAAACGTACCTGGTGACTCGGCACCAAGACCACGACTCCAGACGACAGCAAGCAGCCACCAGTACAACACTGAGTGGCATCAATCCCATAAAATTAGCAAGGTATCCTCTGCATCTGCTCCGGCTACCTCTGCCTATCCCACAGTTGCAAACTACAGCAGCAGAACTACGTGCCACCACATCCGCCTCCACAAGCCAAACTCTTGTTCAACGGTAGCAACAAGTGCTCCCTCTCATCTACTCCGCCCTCCACATCCCCGCTGCAGCCAACCACACATCTCTTCTCAATGGCGTATCATGCAAACCTAATCCCTTTCCACCTCTATACTCCTGCCTCCCCCTCCTCACTGCCCCAGTCATTTCGTCATCCTGCCAAGTCCATCAAAATCAATACTGCAGCCTTCAGAAAACGACTCCTTTGCAACTCCATAATTGTCGTGCCTTGCACCATTGAGGGGGCCTGTAAGCAAAAAGATCAATGGGTACAAGGCACTCTGCAACCCGACGAAAGAATTCTTTATGAAGTACTCCCTAGTACTGGATTGCCCCCTCGGAGCCCATATCCTGTAATACCCTCCGGAATATTCCACTGGTTCGGCTCAAGCACTGTACCGCGAGGAATCTAGCCGGCAGCTCCCCAATGGCCGACACCTTCTCCCGCGCAACCGAGCCAACGGTTGCCACCTTCCGCACATCCCACCCAATCACCACCAACAAAAGAGCGCCTCGGTCTTCACTACGCGCCAAAGACGTCCGACGGCTCTGATCCGTTGGAGAAGCCAGCCGGCACCAGCACTATCAATGCCTCCACGCCCCGGCCCCTCGTCCAAGGACTCAGGCGGAGTCGCTCCGCGACTCCGTCATCGGCATCAGCCGCAGTAGTAGCAGCGCGGCTACGGTTACGACTAGCGTACTGCCCGCCATAGGCTTAGACCTAGAATAGAAGCTACTATATATGTGCGTACCTCGTGTATTAGGAGCTACCCTTTTGTGGTCATTCAGTTATCAATCAATTATCATGCTTTGTTTCTCAGCCCGGGCTCTCGCCCTGCCCCTACTCAGGCTCGGCCTTATGGCCGGCCACAACCTCTGTCGCTGTTCATCATCCTGCTTATCGTCTCAGTCTTCAGCGGCCACTCAGATGTATTGAAGTACTTAGGCCGCATTGTCATGCCAGCCCGCACACCAACGCTGCGGCAAGCACAGGCAACCGACCTTGGTACAAGCAACCTCACGTTGCAGCACCTTCAACCGTCCTTCAGTTCTTGTATCTCCACTGTAATCTCCTCTCATGTTGATCAGCCCGCGCTTCGATGCTGCGGTACACGGATTCAGCCGGCCCGTACCTTGGCGCTTCAGCCTTGCGGCCCGTGCCTCGGCACTGTCCCCACTTCTTAAAGCTCAGCTTATCTTATCATCGTTATGGTGACTGATCCCTGCATCAGCGCTCGAGCATGTGCACCGCGCCCACTCATGTTCTTGTCTGATCCTAATTCGCAGCGCTCCTCCCTCGGACCGCGGCCCCGCATTCCAGACTGTCATCTCTTCCTCTCCGCTTCAGTCGATGATTCCCATGACGCTTGCATTTTCCCAACAGCTATTGTGCGCAATGCCTTGACAAAGCTGGCATGTGCCACTGACCATGACCACAAAGTTTACCAAGTACCTTAAACGGCTATGAATCATAACACGAGTCAGCCACGGTCAGAGTGTCCAATCACAGTGCAGATATACTAGGCATGACCTTACAGGTATAAACAAGGTATAATACTGGTGGCTTGGTATGGCTGTTCTGCGCAATGCCTTAACACAGTTGGCATGTGCCACTGACCATGACTACAAAGTTTACCAAGTGACTTTATCTTTTATGAATCGTAACACGAGTCAGCCACTGTCAAGGTGCCCAATCACAGAAAACATCTAATATGCATGACCTTCCACGTATAAACAAGGTAAAAAACCGGTGGCTTGGCACGGCTATTGTGCACAATGCCTTGACAAAGTTGGCATGTGCCACTGACCATGACCACATAGTTTACCAAGTACCTTAAACGGCTATGAATCATAACACGAGTCAGCCACGGCCAGACTGTCCAATCACAGTGCAGATACACTAGGCATGACCTTACATGTATAAACAAAGTAGAATACAGGAGGCTCGTTTTGGCTATTATGCGCAATGCCTTGACAAAGTTGGCATGTGCCACTGACCATGACCACAAATACATCCAAGTGACACTTACTTCTATGAATCATAACACGAGTCAGCCACGGTCAGAGTGACCAATCACAGTTCAGATGTACCATGCATGACCTTGCAGGTATCAACAAGGTAGAACACTGGTGGCTTGGTACGTCTATTGTGCGCAATGCCTTGACAAAGTTGGCATGTGCCACTGACCATAACCACAAAGTTTACCAAGTACCTTGAACGGTTATGAATCATAACACGAGTCAGCCACGGTCACATTGTCCAATCACAGCACACATCTAATATGCATGTACTTGCAGTTATAAACAAGGTAAAAAACCGGTGGCTTGGTACGGCTATTGTGCGTAATGCCTTGACAAAGTTGGCACGTGCCACTGACCATGACCACAAAGTTTACCAAGTACCTTAAACGGCTATGAATCATAACACGAGTGAGCCACGATCAGAGTGTCAAATCACAGTACAGATGTACTAGGCATGATCTTGCAAGTACAAAATGTTAGAAGAATACAGACACGAGAACATCAGCGGCAGAAGCAGGCAGAAGCGTCAAAACACGCAAGCATACGTCAGCGAAGTGACGTAGGCAAGGGCGGTCCGAGGAGTTAGTCGCGGGAGGTGATAGAAGCTGAGAGGCGAGATAGCTGAGGTAGATGGTTGATGTGAGAAGGAGTGCTGGCAAGATGAGTGATGATTGGTGGAGTGTGAAGCTGAGCGAAGGAGCGAGAGTGACGGAGCGAAGTGTTGAGAGGAGTTGGCGAAGACAAAGAATGTGAGGAGCGAGCAGAGCGAAGACACGGCGGCAAAGCCGCGGAACCAAAGGGGAACAGGATGAGTAGAACTGTTCTGCTTGACTCGAGGGAATGAACCTCCTCGGTATATATGGACAGAACAGGACAAATGTATGTGCAATGGCTTCTTCCCACTTGACGGACGTGGGTGACAGGTGTCACTTTTTTAGGGGATAACTCGGTCTTAACGGTCCTGAGATCCTACTGTTGGTGACCGAGGTGGTTCGGACTTGAGCTTGAACCGTTATTGAGAAAAGGCAAATATTTTCCTTGGCTGAGTGACCAGAGTGAGTTTCTTGATGCCAATTTCTGACACCCCCCTTGAAATTCACAATGGTCATTTAGGCAGTTCAGATAGGCTGATCCATGAGTATTTTTAGTCCTCTTCTGTTGAAGGTGTGGCCACTGATACTGGGGAAGGAGGACCAGGAAGATACTCAGGATGGGGAACCCTCAGTGGTGCCGGGAGGTCTCTCACCCTGGCCCGTTGTGGACGACTGAGCCATCGACGCTCTCCTCTCCTTTCGCTGACTTCTCTCAGGTCCAGAGTTAGAGCGTAGATGTGAGATACCTCAACATCATAGTGTCTGAGAGATGATTGGAAGGGCTCTTCAGTAGTGAGCCAGAGAATGAGAAGTGCGTGATACTCAGCATAGAAGTAGTCTTGCCAGTATCGGGCAACTTCTTGATTGTCGTTGAAGTTGTAGTGGTCATAGTGGAAGTAGCCTCTTCACTGAGAGAAGATGGTCTAGAGATTGATATGGCGCATCTCTACATTCGTAGTTCTTCGTAGAGTAGTGTGCCAGATGTGGTAGTTGTGGATTCCAGTAGAGTTGAAGCGAAGAATTGGAATCCGTCTGGCAATGCCGAATGTTTCAGGAGAGATTTGCCGTTGGTCCCACCAAGAGGTTGAACGTTGTCCCGCCATGTGGATTTGGTTGAAGGGATGGAGTCAGGTCTGGCAGAGACTGAAAGGAGAGGAACCCACTGGAGGATGAAGTGAGAGCAGATGTTACGTTTTTGTGTTGGAGAAGGTATGTTGTTCGGGGAGGAGAAGATT